>JANTPZ010110162.1:0-11464 GCA_025593235.1 Vachellia pachyceras | reverse complement strand
TAAGTATTTTCTTTATCATCAAAATTATCACAAATAGTTAAAATACAATATATGAATATATAAATATGTAATTTATCACCAAAAATCACTTCTCAAAACTTTATCCAAACGGGTTCACCTTTTAAAAAAAGTCACTTTTCAAACGCTTATCCAAACATAAATCACGTTTCACTTTTGACTTCTACTCAGAATTCCTTTTTCAAAATTACTTCTACCAAAAAGTCACTTTTTCCACCGCTTATCCAAACGGTGCCTTTGATTATCGTGTGCTAAGGCTATTTGGTTGTCAACAACCATTTCCTAGCTCACCAGTTCATATATATAAATTGGATTGAGAAATACTCAACCTTTATTCAAGCATTTGAGAGATGACCACATCCTATTGTTGATGGTACTGTGGCATTTGATAGACTTGATCAAACATCTCAGCATATGCAATGGTATTGGAGATACACAAGACGATTGATCCAACCTATTAGTGATGATACTAGCTGTACACTAAGTTGAAAATGGTATAGTGTCCGTTTGGGAACACGGTAGAGAAGTACTTTTACGCAAGCCAAGGTAAATATGTGGAGAAAATTATCTCGTTTTTGCGGAAAAACACTGTTGAACGTGCTTTTATGGCATAAATAAGCTTTTCCAAACAAGTACTTGCTACCATGTCTTGTTACTTATTTCAATCTAACATTACAGAATAGTTATACATGCTAACATTAGTTCTCATTATACATGCTCTAATTGCATTAATTTCCGAGATAGGGTTGCTCAAGACCAATTGAATGGGCCTGTTTGGTAACCATGGGCTTATTTTCATAAGCACGTTTAACAGTACTTTTCCACAAAATGAGATAATCTCCTCCACATATTTGCCTCAGCTTATGTGAATAAGCAATTATAAGTGGCTTATGGCAATTTACCAAACGGGCCCAATATCTTACTTGCACTTAAAGAACAATGATTTAGCATGAATCCTCAACCTATAATTAAGTTGCCTCAACCACAAATTCCTTGTGATAACGTTTCAGGACTTGTTTGGGAACCAGGTTTGAAACCTAGGTTTCACAGATTTCGAAGTAAAATCTAAGTTTTGAAAAGTGATTTATTTTTAGGAAGTTATAGCTTTTACGGATTCCGAGGCAAAAAAGTGGGTAGGAAAGAGAAAAGTAAGAAAGAGAAAGAAAGAAAAAGTAGGAAAGATGAAAGAGGAAAAGGTAGGAAAGAGAACAAGAACCTCCACTTTTTATTTAACTTACATGTCAACCTCATCATCATCACCCCATTTGAAATCTTCCAATCCTACACAACATGCACTCGTTATATGTCACTCTCATTATCATCCCCTTCTAACTCACTCAATCATTCTACTCAATTTCAATCGTTCACGTCTTTATTAGATGATCCAACATTATTTTCAGTTGAATACAATACTTCCACTTTTGACGATGACGGACTATCTAATAAAGCATTTGCTACCCGCCACAATCCATTTATTTAAATGAATCACCTTAATTTGATTTAAATACATCAACTACACAAATAAGTGAGACGCTTGAATATCAAGAAGTTGACTTACAGCAACAACCACAACGTACGAGGAGAAGAGCAAAATGTGGTAGTGACAATCATGTAGATCAACTTTCATTTTCATTCGTATAAACTTAATTTTTATTTATCATTATTCTTTTAAAAATGTTATCATTAATTATTTTTCAATTTTAATTAACATACACCTTTGGTATAAATTTTAATTTTTAATTAATAAAAGACAAGAACTCAAAATATTTAAGGGCATGTTTATATTAGCGGTATAAACTATTTTTTTCAACGTGATTTACGGTCTACAGAATAAGTATATGAAAGAAGTTTTGTGACAACTTATCTGAACACGCTATTAATAAGACAAACGGAGTCTAAATCTTACAACAGTTCGAAAATGCCACTTTTTTATCATATGCCCCTTTCTATATGAACATCAACGTATCACTTAAAAACTTATAAAAGAAATAATATTTATATCTCTTGAATGATATGCTTTATTTCTCAAATTCAATTAAAATCTCTCCTCTCCCTCCCATCAAGCCAAACACTGTGTAAGGGAAATAAATAAGATTATAAATTAATAAAGTTTTCAGTCTAGGTTATATCTCTTCCCCCTTGTATTTCTTCATCTAGATTTATTGTTTCATGACCATGTAAAATAATGACTGTACATCCATGAGGAGGATAAATATGCTTATGAAAAATAACGATGTAAATTAATCAAGAAATATGAACTTCAATTTAGTTTTTTTAAACAAAAAATTAGTCGGGGAACCACATAAGGGTCCTGTATAGAAATGATTATAGGGAGTCCAAACGTACGTTCAACAGTGTGTTTTTTCATAAAACGAGATAATCTCTTTCATATATTTACCTCGACTTAAATAAAATACTTCTATATCACGTTCCCAAAGAGACTGAACAGATTTTGAAGCCTAAGCCAACTCATAATCAATTTCGCTTCGGGTCAAATCCTTAGCCAACCCATATTCACCCGAATTTTTTTGGTTCTCGACGTGCTTTCAAAGCCACAAAACTTTGTATCAAAAAAAAAAGCCACAAAAGTGATAGAATAATTAGAACTTTTATATGTTAAATGCTATTAATGATTAAAGATTCCGAAATATTACAATCATAGGCACCAAACAACCTCTTTCGTAACATGATCTCCCAAAAAGAAACACAAGCACTCTCGAACCGCAGAAAATCAAACAAGCTGGATGTGTATAATATAATTAAACAAGGTAATTCCTCACCCCTTTAGTTCTTCAAAGTTCAAACATATGGGACCAAGGATACCAATGTTTCGGTGCATTCACCATATACGATGTTTCTCTTGAACAACTTCCCAGATAATTAGAAACCAGCCCACCCAGCAGGTTGGGAAGTTGACTTACTCTCATTACCGAAAGCCTGAGGATTATTACTCCCTTCTGTGCTAGTGGATCTAGGCATCTGTGAGCTGCCAGCAGCAGATACAGCACTGAAACTATCTGCTCCAAAACCCCATGAATCAAAATCTGAATGCGGTTGCTCGTTTTGATGAATTTTTCTAGTCCTGACAGATTTGGCTCTACTATTATCCGCAGAGGCTGACTTTTGTTGCTGGGGTTCCTCTGTAAAAGCTTGCCAGGACTTCGGTTCCAAACTGGCGCTTTTCGTTTCGGGTTTGTTTTGCTGGAGTTCCCATATTGTGCCACTAACCTTCTCCCTCTGCAGTGGTAAACGCAATAATTATAGCAGTGTCAAAAACAACCTCAAGACAAGGTGGGAGGTTAATAAATAACGTGGGAAATTAGATGGCTAAGATTACCGTAGCTGCAGATGATGGAACTGTGGGAGAGGCTCCCAGACCCTCTTTCTTTGGCGATGGAGTCCTTGCTGCGAGGGTTTGCTTGAGTTCCTGGAGCTCTTGCCTTTGAGATCGGCAAATGGCAGAAAGCTTTTCGTACTTTGAAGTTATTTCAGCTTTCTCCAGCTGAGCTTCCTTTAGCTGCACTCTGAGTCTCTCCACCTCAGCCTCTAATGCTCCCTCCTTTTCAGATTTTTTATCACTGAATCCAGAGCTAAGCTTACTGGTATCAAATTCAGCAACAAATGTGCCAAAAGCTTTGTCTTGAAACGAAGCTGCATTCTCCTCACATGAAGAAGTCTGCCTCTCACCAGCAAGATGTGTCTCCTGGTAAAATTTTATTTCGAAGTCCTTGGAAGATCCAGTATCAAGTTTGGATGATTTTCCATGTTCACTGCTTTTCACACTTTGGGGTTGTCCAATATCCACTTTTTTCACATTTTGGGTAATTGGTTATTATCTGGATGAATTCTATCATGTCTAGCGGAGACATGACGGCTAGATGATTCTTCTTCACTTACTGATTTGCTCTTAATCTCTGAGGCAGATGAATCCTTTGCATGCATAGTAGACCAAAAAGCGCCAAGCTTCCCTCCACTTCCTCCTCCCCTAGAAGAATGGGATGACTGTGATGAATTTTTAATTTCTCCAGACGAAGGCGGAGGAGGTGGACTCCGACGAGGCATTGGAGATGATTGAGTTGCACGCTTTGCAGAACCTGCCAAAATTTATATAAATTCCTTTCCTGTTTAACAGTATGCACACCATGGCACTTATACTAAACTACATTTTTCATATTTTACACAGAATAGAAACCCTCTAATATGCAAATTAGGTCAGATTTAATCATAAAACACCTTACCTTCATGATTGTTGGTAGATGGCAATTCAGGCGGTCTATCAGGTAATGACTTCTGCAGATCAATAGGTAACTGCTCATTGACACGAAACCAAACCTGCCAACACAGTATCCGACATGAGCAACAGCATTATTTTCTCATTCCTGCACCTAAGAATGCCATCGGCATGGATGATCTAAGACCAACCTAAATTCATGGAGATGAATGGCCAATCAAGCAAAGCCCTTGCCTGCGTGATATCTGGTCTGTCGTCCGGTCTGGCCTGGAGCATATCTCTGATTAGATCAATGATGGATGAACTGTATTTAGGCATATCAGGAATGCGGTAGTTCCCATTTAAGACTTGCAACTTTGATTCACCATCAAATGCACTTTTGAAGTAGCATATGCGGAAAAGGAGACATCCCAATGCCTAAGATGTTTAGAAGTGTATTGTCAGTTATGATACAAGAATTAGAAATTCATGGATCAAGAGAGGAAAGCCAATGTTCTGCTTACCCATATGTCCACTTTCTCATTGATGACTTCTCTCAGGAGCAGATCCCACATCTAAAATGCATTATAGGAATGAAATTAATGAAGACTTGCATCATAAAACTGCAATTCGAGGTGGGGAAATCCCTCGACTTACCTCAGGGGCCCTGTAGGCAGGTGTCGTATGCTTCCTGATATTGTCTTCCTCAATCCCCATTTCTTCTGGTTTCTCAAAACGCTTGTGATTGGTGGAAGTACTCCCAAAATCACATAATTTCCATGAACCATCTGGGCCTAGTAAAAGGTTCTCAGCTTTCAAGTCCCTGTAAAAATACAAGTAAGGATGGAAAACTCATCAATGACATTCCATAGAGTATGATCATATCATATCGTACACCTAAAAATCTTTAATTTAAATCTGTAATTTTCAACGATGTTTTACACAAACAGTAAAATCACTAGCTTCAAATAGTACAGTTGATAGAGATTTAAAAAAACATATCATAATGACAAAGCAATTTCACCTGAAGATCTAGGCATCATTTCATTGTTAGTACATAAAGTATGAAGTATAGGTCTATAGACAACAAAGGAAGTCTAGAAGTGTAAATGCACACTAGCTAGCTATCATATCTAGAATAGGAAATGAGTAAGCAAAAAACGATGCTGAAGCAGATATGCTAATCTGCTCATTTAGATATACCAAAAACAGGGAATTTCTTATCGTAAATTTAAAAGGCATGAGAATATAAAGATGGGAATGCGCCAATAAATTGTTTCCAAAAGTTATCCCGAGAATATGAAAAATGTGCATGTATAGAGAGAGAGATTTCTAATTGCGACAAACATCATATTAGCAGTTGGCCTTGTTACCGGTGGGCAATAGGTGGGGACTGGCAGTGCATAGAAAAAACGGCATTACATGCATCCCTGAAGATTAGAAGAACCTGCTTCTCATCAAAATAACCAGCGCCTCGGCTCTCTAGCACATCAACTAGAGACTTATCACAAAGTTCCATAACAAGGAATGCCTCTTTTGTCCTACCCATATCAAAGATTGCATGAGCATATAGTGTGACAACGTTGGGATGCCCTTTCAATGACTTCATGACAGAGATCTCCTTCTTTACTAATTCCAGTGATTCTTCATCATTGCATATCATGTGCTTCAAGGCATATTGTTTTGACATGTGCACAGCATCACGAGCCAGGTAGACACAAGAGAACCCCCCTTCAGCAATGGCCTTCAGGACATTTACTTTAAGATTACCAACATCAATAGAACGGCCTTCAAGCCCAGCTGGCTCTTTTTGTGTGAATGGCTTAAATCTCCACATGGTTTATGGAAAAAAAAACTAGAATGCTGCACATTTAAATAATATTATGAGCAACACTGCACCCATAATAAAGGAGAACCACCAAAATATTTCAAAATCCAAGTTGCTGACTGTACTATTGAGTTCATTCTTCGCATCCATTAAAATAAATTTAAAAAAGGAAGAACTTGAAAACGCAATTCATACACACCCCAAACAAAAACAAAAAAAATAATCACAAAAAGGAAATTATATGCAGAAAGCTTTACGTGAACATGACAACATCCACTTTCCAAGCACCCTTTCATGAAGAAAAATTAAAATGTTAATGATATCCTCAGCTACAGATCAGCGATCCAACAATTTCTTTGCTCAGAACATACGAAATCATTAGCAGCAAAACGGAAAATATATCATTAATAAATGACCAACAAACTGGAATACTGCCAATTTTTAATGATTGGAAACGGATCAAGTAGATCCAATCAGATAACCACACAAAAAGTTAAAATGAATATAAAGGCAGAGATCTTACACATCATTCAAGACACTGATAACAATTCCAGAAGATCCAATCAGATAGTGGACATCAATTAGAAGTAGCCAAAAAGAAAGAAAGAAAATCAAGGGGTGACCCTGCCTCAAAATCTTATGGTCTGCTCGAATAAAATTAAACCCGTATCAGATGCCTCCGATGTGTGTCTAAATCAAAATACCAATTCAGCATAAAGATCGCGGAAATCTACTCCCCAAGGACACAAATATAAAAAAGGCATCCATAATTAAATCACCATCACCATAAAAAATCTACAATCACTTCAAAATACATAAAATTCATTAAACTAATGAAATTCGAGTGGGAAGCATTCTACCTATCCAGACGGAAAAATTGAAGATCGAAAAGATCAAATCCTGAGTTCCTGACTAGTGTAACAAACTCTGGCGAAAGCAATAGCTTCTCCTCCTTCTTTGTGTTCTTCAGATTCAGCACGAAGCGAAATGGAAGCAAAAATTGAGAAGGCAAGTAAAGTAGCCGCGCAGCAATATACAGAGATGGAAGGTGGTGAGGCGTCGAGGAGCTGCGGAAAGGTGTAGTGGGGATTTGGAAGTGCGAGAGGATCCACACCGTTGAAGGATTGTGGGCCCATGAATGACGGTTTTGGATGAATTAGACGGTGACAGATGAACCGGCCGGGATTGCATAGTCAACGAGGACCTTTCCTTCTTTGGGTGACAGATTGCGACTTTGCAGAGAAGGAATCTCGCGGTACTCGAGAGAGTGGACAAAAGAAGGATACTCGCTCGATCTTGTCACAACGTGGCGAGATTTCATTGGACAACATTTAAACTATTCACATTTCGCAGGGCTCAATGGACAGCTTAGAAAATTAGTAGGAACTTTGTCTTTCTGACCAGAAGATTAGCAAATCATTAATAGTTCTAGAGAAGTGTTTTTATCATTTATCAGATAAATGTATGAAGGAGATTATCTCGTTTTAAAAAAAATACTGTTGAACGTGCTTTTGAGGTGTTTAGAAACTTTGCCAAACACTCCAAATTATATGTTACATCACTTTCTCTCTGTTGAGTTACTAATGATTTTTAATTAAGGTTAGTTAATCAGGATTTGATATTAAATCAACGGTATTTTTAATTATATTTAATAAGATCTATTAGTCTTTACTGTCTGTTTCAAAAATATTTTATAATCGGAAATTAAGGGGGTAATTTTTTTTTTTTTTGAAAATAGTAGGAAGGAAGATTTGATAGATAAAAGTCATACCATCACTTATTGACATGAGATGTATATTTTATTTATTTAGAGTATATTAGATATTCAAAATGTTTATTCATAATAACAACACTTTGTTTAAGTGAATTAAATCCTTTACAAACCTACTTGGAAGTTCTTATGAAAATAATTTTTACGAAATTCAAAGTAAAATTTAGGTTTTTGAAAATATATTTTAGAAGACAGATTCTGAGGTAAAATCAAAGTTTTGAAAGGTGATTGTGTTTGGGAAGTTATTGGCTTTAACAGAGTTCGAGACAAAAAGTAAGTAGGAAAGAGGAAAGAGAAAAAAAGAAAAATGATGAAAGAAAAAATTTATTATGGGAGATTGTGTGATTTAACAAGAAAATGTGTTTTTCAAAACCTAAGTTTTGTTACAAAATATAGATATTAAAAGAATGTAAGCATTATGACAAAACCTAGGTTTTGTAACAAAACATAGATTTGGGGAAGAGCTCATGAACTAGCTCTTAGATAATGTGTTTGTTTGGAAAAGCTTATTTACTCCCCAAAAACACATTTAACAGTGTTTTCGCAAAATGAGATAATCTCCTCTACATATTTACCTCAGCTTACGTAAAAGTACTTCTCTACTGGATTCCCAAACGAACATAATAATAATTGATTAAGGTTGATTGCCAATTGGTTGGTTTAGTAATGGTTAACGACTAATTAATTGATTTTATCACCTTAATAAACACTCGCATATATGCTGGCAAATAATTTATAATGTGTCCGTTTGGAAATACGGTAGAGAAGTACTTTTACGTAAGCCGAGGTAAATATGTGGAGGAGATTATCTCGTTTTGCGGAAAAACACTGTTGAACGTGCTTTTTGAGAGGAGTAAAGGTTTACCAAACAAGCACAATATATTCCCTCATCAAGCTTAAAAAAAAAGTCATCTCCTGTGAAAATCAAGGAACATTTTTTCAACTCGGCATTGGGCATGTTTGGCGAAGCGATTGCAAAAGTCAAACGCACATTCAACAGTGTTTTTTCGTAAAACGAGATAACTTTATTCACATATTTACCTCAGATTACGTAAAAGTAATTCTCTACCGCATTTCCAAACGGGTACATTAACTTTTGTATATATGGATTATGGAATTCCATGCATTGTCCTAAACTTCCAAATTTCAAGAACAATGATGACAGATCATATAAATCATTTTTTTCGCCAACTCATATAAATCATTTTCAGACTTAGCACAATCGATACAAAATCTATATACTTCAAACTAGTCAACATATAAGGCTCTTATTAAAAAAATAAAGGTAACTAAGATATGTTGATTCTAATTGGAAGACACTATTGACAATAAGTAATAATTTTTGCCATTTTAACAATACAAACCATTTTTAAGGGAGAATTACCCTAAGGTCCCATATAAGACAATTAAATACAAAATAATCTTAAAGATTCATAAAATTACCATAAGATTCCAAGTAACAACCTCAGCAGCTGCTGAAGTTGTGAATAAAGGCTGCTGAGATTGTTTGTCATTAACAACCTCAGCAGCCTTCATTCACAACCTCAGCAGCTATTCCTAAGACCTTATAGTAATTTTGTGAATTTTTGGGATCACTTTTATTTAATGCTAATGTTTGGGACCATTTTGTATTTAATTGTTTTATTTGGGACCTGAGACTAATTCACCCATTTTTTAACTACTTTTCTTAATCCTTTTGTGAAATGGTTATAATGTTCTTATAAAAAAGAGCGGAGAGAGCGCGCACATACATATACACACTCTTCAATTTACAATATGTCACTTTGTCTAATTCACATGAATTAAAAGGCGAAAATGACACGACCTGAAAAATGGTAAATGATACAAAGATGTGAGGAGATTTCGTAATATTAGAGAAGGAAAAAAAATCCCAAAATGATATTTTTGAAATCGGGAAAAAAGACAAGATATGAGGAAAAATACTGAAATGCCCTTATTCACAAGTTTTATATAAGGATTGTCAACGTTTCATTAGGTATTACCAACTTTCGTTACAAAAGCGCTCCGATGCCAACGTTCAGTCGCCAATCATTGACGATTCTCTGGTAAGGTGGTGGGAGCTTCTTAAAACGATTGAGGGCATTTCAGTATTTTCCATCCTATTTTGCCCCTCCAATTTCAAAAAAAGATCTCGTGAGTGGTTTCTTCTACGTAATCATGAATTCTTCTCAAATCTTGCTATTTACCACTTTTCAAGTTCTTCTTATGTCATTTTCACAATTTAAAAGTGTCCATTAACTCATTTAACATATTCTAAATTAAAATATTTTGTTCACTTTTACCCGTAGTGAAATGCAAATTAGATGAGAATTAACGGGCAAAATTGAAAATGAGTAGTAATTGTGTACGGACAAAACTGAAAAAACGATATGTTGACCAAATGGAGTGTGTTTTGTATTGGTAAGGATGATTGTATTGGCATTTTCATGTATCCGAATAATAAAATGATTAACAATGCTCCACCCATTACATTTTACATGCTTCAAATAACTGAATTATTATGTAAATTAAGAAATTGGTTAAATTAGTTAAAAGCAACAAATAATATGTCAATTATGAAATTGGTTAAAAATAGGTAAAACTAATAAATATGTAAAAGATGCAAATTATTTTTTAAAAGCGCAATTATTTATGGAGATAGTAAGTGAGAGAATGGGAAAGAAGTAAGGAAGTGAGATGAAAATGGATGAATAGAAAAATAAATGAAAACGATATGTAAATTGGGGGTAAAAATAAAAAAACAAATGAATTAAACGTTCACACGCATCTAAATTGTGCCCGTTTAGGAACGCGGTAGAGAAGTACTTTTACACAAGCTAAGGTAAATATGTAGATGAGATTATCTCATTTTACGGAAAAACACCGTTGAACGTGCTTTTGGGGAATAAATAAGCTTTTCCACACAAGCACATTATGATTATAAAAATTAAAGAACTGATCCTTTCAGAAATCTTAAACTTGAGCATAGTGAATGAAAGGATCTCCATTATGTTATTCTTTTTACCGGCAATGTTTATGCCAACCACATCAAGTAAACCCTACAATATTAAATTAGATAATCGAAGAATATGTTCATGTATGTCAACTAAAAAAAATATGTGGGTAGCAGCCATTATATATATATATATAAAATATATCACATCATTATATATATATCTTCAAACTCAAGACCTTGTAATTGAAAAAAAAAAATACTAAATGGGAAGTTTTCTCGCATTCATCTCATCATTTCAGGGGGGACACCTCAAAGGAGGAGTCAACAAAGAAGGTGGCGCATATTACAATAATCTTATCGATGAAATGAAATCAAAGGGTCTCTCTCTATCTCTATATATATATATATATATAGAATGTATTGATTGGAAGGAACATATATATATAACCCTTCTAAATTAAAATAGGGTTTCATACATGTTTGTGGGTTTTTGTAAATAGAAAACCCCAACCCTATTTATAAGGTCCTGATTCAACATGGAGATGGTATTTCACAGTAGTGAAAGGAACAAGTTGTTGATGAGCAAGTTAGTTAGAATATATATTTTGATGTGCAATTAATATATATTGGACTAGTAAGATGGTAGCAATAAAAGAAGAACAAGTTGATATATATATATAT
>JANTPZ010110145.1:0-10741 GCA_025593235.1 Vachellia pachyceras | reverse complement strand
GAAATCAAATCCCGTAAGAACCAATCAACAATTTAGAACCACCGTGGTCATAATAAAAAAACCAACAACACCGAAACAGCCGTAAACTACCAAATAGCAAACGGGCGGCAACTAAACATCGCAAACCAACAAACTAGAAGCATCCAGCAGCCAAAAGCAAACCCAGAACACACTGCACAGAAGAAACGCACGAATCGGACGAACAGAAACGAACCGTACGGACTTGTACGGACGATGAACAGCGACGCTCTCAAAACCAGAAACGCGATGCCGTCGGAGCGAACAGTGACACGTACGGACTGTACGGACGGTGAACAGTCTTTATGCTGACGGTGAACAGTGACGTTGACATAGAAATAGCTAACCCTAGGTTGTGCTCTGATACCATGTATACTGATGCACTGTAAAATTCACACCTATTGAATTACCCGAGAGGGATATATATACATAAAGGAGGAGCCTTATTATTAATGACTCATTATTATAATTAAATACACAAAATCATAATTCTAATTCTAATTCCTGATTGTAAAGGATATCTTTCCTAATATATATCTCAATCATATCTCAACAAGGTTAATAATTAACATTTTCTGTGTGCTATGATTTAATATTGGCTTATATTGCAGCTTGGTTACACCAAAAAACAAGAAGAGAAACACTTCCGAGGAGTCATTACATTAGAGGTATGCCATAAACATATTCATCATATGAAATTCTTTGTAGAATAAATATTAGTCGTGTTCATTTTCTCCCAAGTCATTTCATTACACATCTCAATCATCTTTCTTTGGTTTCCTTTTTCATAAATGTGCCTAGATTCATAATGTTTGGTCACATTTTTCATTCTTTAAATCTTCTATGTTACTTGTTAGTTGTTCCTGTGCATCTTGGTGCTTGTTATACGACAAAAGAGAAGGCATACCAATTTTCCCTCTTAAAATTCTGTATGAATAACAAGTGACAAAATAATGGGAGAAAATTAAGTTAAAGAAATCTGGCTTGCTTCCCATGAGAGTGAAAAACGGAATGATGTGGAAGGTGAAATTCTTCCCAATAGTACATGCCATTTCTTAATTGGTTAAGGTTGTCCAGAAAGCCCACCATATTCTACTGTCATTTATTCACTTAAGAATAGAGCGTTAGCTACTTCTCCCACGAGACTTATTTTAGCAGTGAGATGATAATGAAAAAGTGAGCATTCTTTCTTTTTCACAATCTCTTTCCTGCTCTGGTTTGTTTTCCTTATTTTAGCAATTTAATCTTTTCTTCTTTCAGCTGGACTTATTCCTGTATCAATTACGTGAAATGACAAAGGCAGCAACACTAGTGAGAACGTTAACACGAGTGAGACACACTTTAGGATTAAGTAAAGCGGTTTAACAACCAAATGAAATGAGGAATGTAGTTGAATTTTGGATATTGTCAAGGTTGATGTACTTCCTTTCTCTCTGCTCCTATTTTCTATTTACAAGTTTAATGCATCTATCTTTATGTCTGAATTCAAGTCTTTTAGTATGTCAGATGAGGATTTAAAAGAGGGTTGGGGCAGCATGGTGGCCCGTTAGTCCATGGTTGTTTCTGCGGGGCTCCCATTTCCGCTGTGCAAAGATATTGATTAATTTTAACCTTTTTTCCCATAGGAAAACCTTTATAGTTTTACCATCTCATTTCTCCCTCCAATGAATTTTCTTTCCATCATAAGAGATCATAATAATGTCATCATAATCACCGTTCCAGTAAAATGCCTTTGAATCCTATACTTTTAAAACTGGCTGATGATGTCTATTTTACAGTTTGTAAACCTTCATAATAACTCCTGTTGTTCTCAAAAAGGGAGGAAAAGAAGTTTTTCTTTTTGAGTTTTCAGAAGACCGGAAGATAGAATAATTTAAGATTTCAACATGTTAATCTCAAGTTACTTTGACTGGCCCAATCAGGAATGCAACATTGAGGATGTTTCTGATGGTGATGAAGCTTCATCAAAGAGCTCAAAGGATAAAAAGGCCAATGGACCTGATTCAGGAAGAGCATCCAACCTCATTTTCAAGATAACAAGCAAGGTCCCTTATAAGACTGTTATGAAAGGTAATCTTCTAGCTAAATGTCTCTTTTTAACTGATGCATCCTCTCAGGAGCATCACTGGATCTGAGATGCCCCTGCTTGGTGTGTAACAGTTTTGCTATGCGCATTTTGCAGCTGAAAGTACAGTTCTGTTAAAGGCTAAGAGTGTAGGAGACAAGGTTGAGTGGCTAAAAAAGCTAGGAAATGTTGCACATCCAACAAAAGGTGGTCAAATAATGGGTGAATCAGGTCTTTCTATGCGACACAGTCTTTCTGATGGTTCCCTGGTAAATTAAATTGCCAACCTCTTTTTATTAGCTTCTTTTGATCGTGCAGCAACATTAATAAAAATTGGAGAACATTTGATACAACTCCTAATCCATAGCACCTAACGTAAACATAGGAGTGGTTAAATTAATTAGTTGTCTATTTATTATTTAATTAGTTATCTGTTTATTGTGGGGTCTGTCAGTTATTGTTGAGTTATGCTAGCAGAGAAATAGGAGCACGAAGGTTAGTCCTCTATGTAAATCCGTGAGCTCAGATCTAGGAAATCCAAATACATAATTTTAGACTAATGGAATGATAGAAAAACTCCCCTATATAAATCCGTGAGCTCAGATCAATAACTCCATCACCGAGGCGCAAAACAATTAGCCACGCATTAATTCAAAATCCGCTCCAATAAATTCCATATGCACGGCCATAACAACGATTAGAGAAGAGAAATAAAGTCTGAGCCTCCAGAACAGATGAACAGTGGTGGCGTCCCTCACGTTCTCGTCTTCAGCAGCGACCAGTGAGGGAGATGAAGTCGAGTGGAAGGAGAAATGAACCAGGCGGCGGTTGGATGATCTCGCAGCGTCTCTCCTCTCGCGGCGTGCGTGGTTGAGAGTGGAATGGGTCTCGTGGCTGTGTGCTCAGTGGAAGGAATGGATGAGGAATCAGTGGTGGTGGTTGGTCTCTGCGTGCGTCGTCTGTGGTGCTGAGGAATGGAGTCGCGTGTGGAGGTTGATCAATGGATGGTGGCGGTGAAGGGAGTGTGAATGAGTATGGTGGTCAAGAGCTGGAGTGTGGAAGAAGTGTGTGTAGAATGGAGGCCTGAGAGTATGATCATATATATAAGAAATTGTGGCTAGGGATAATGGAAGATGAGAACCGTTTTGCCGTAACAGGCGGCGTGGGTCCAGGGAGAATCGAAACTTCAAGATTCCAGACGCTGGCTTGAATCTGAACGAGAGCCTCTGCTGCGTTTCTCTGTGCGTGGCTCTTTTCTATGTGTGTGCCAAGAGGAATGGATCCAGTGAATTCAAAAGATAGGCTTTGCCGCGTATCTCTTCGATGGATTCCGCAAAGAATGGGTCAATGGAAGATTGAAATGGCGGCTGGTTTGTTATCCAAGATCTGGAACTGTGACAGCGTGATCTTCTTCTCCCTTTCTTGCGGCTGATATCCAGGAATATGAATTCAAACAAGAGTGAGCGCTCCACGCGCTGCTTTCTCTTTCGGCGCTCCAAAACGAAGCAGCAGTGGACTTACTTGCCATTTAACAAATTCGAGAACCAAGCTGGTATTAATTTATAGGCCCCTTTTATGCCATTTTCTGAATTTGACACGTCCCCTCTAAGTACCTACAATGCAAGAATTAAGCACCAAATAATATCAAAAGTTCAAGGAAACGATTGCATGAATAAATAATTAATTTAAGACCATTTTACCCCTAATTTGGTTTAATTCGATGCAAATGTTTTTATTCTAAATTAGTGCTTAATCATGTATTTTTAATCTATTAAATGTGCCAAAATCCCTAGATTATCAATGAAAAAGTGTGTAAAAATATGGTTAGATCACTATCTTTCACCTCAGTAGAGTGTATCTTATTACTCTCTTTTCTATTAACGGTAGAGCTCAGGTTTAGGTCTTACCAACATTGGTTATTCTAACAATGGTTAATATGGCAATCACATATTAACTTTCATGCCTGTAGTTGATGTTCCCCAATGGGAAGTTCTTTTTTAAAAAAAAAAAAATTATTTTTCAAGTATTCCTAAAGCATAATCCACCTTTCCTTTTCTATCCATATCAATAGATTTGCACCTGCTGAACTCAAACGAGTTTTACTTTTTACACTGGCAATGACAAACATGTCTATTGAGAGTCAATTAGAAATTTCTAGAACTTGGGGGTACATGTTGCGTGTATTCTCTCTCAGATACAAGGCATTTTTACCTAACCCACACTCACCAAGAGAAACAGGTAATTAAGATTCAAAAAATTTTCACCTTTGCCTTTCTTTAATTTCAATCATTAAGATTCCAAATTTTTTCCATCTTATACATTGAAACGTAGGACTTTACCAAAAATGCTTTATATTTGCAGTGGAGGTAGTATATAGCTTTTTTACTAGCTGTGCATCTCTTCCAATCTATTATCAGTGACCCATCTAATTGCTGTTGTCTATAATTTGCTCTCCTTATTTCTTAAAAGTTGTTCGTGTTACCCTCTTTTATAGGATACCATGACTAGAAAACCTGTGGATCCAGAAGAGGAGCTCAGATGGATGGCCCAAGAAGTGCGTGGTTATGTTGAAGCTGTTCTTAACAGTCTTGCAGCTAATGTCCCTAAGGTCAGTGTACTTTGTGAAGTACTGTATTTCTCTCTCTTTGGATCTGTTGCTCTTCAGTGTCCATAAAATCAATTCATTTTGGCGGAGCAGGCAGTTGTTCTTTGCCAAGTGGAGAAAGCTAAAGAAGACATGCTTAACCAGTTATACAGTTCTGTCAGGTTAGAGCTGTACCTTCTGCCCTACTGCTCAACGAGTGAATCACATCTTCATAGAGTAATTATGTGATGTGCTACCTCTGGATATTTCATCCTTCGAGCATCAAATATTATATTCAGAACTTCCGGCAACCTAAGGGCTGCATTAATAACTTCTGTTCATGCTTTATTGCTTTTCTAGGATATATTTTGGAGATCCCATAGGGCATTTTGGAAAATGGTCGATTCTTGTAATTTAGAGATGTATATGCTATGCAAACTCTTCAAATTCTTAGCAGGATTATTTTTAATTTCATAAGGAAAATTTATTGAACTCTTTTCCATTTTTATCATTGACAGTGCACAAAGCTCGGCAAAAATTGAAGAGCTGCTCCAAGAGGACCATAATGTAAAGCGTAAACGGGAGCACATTCAGAAACAGTCCTCCCTTCTTTCAAAGCTAACTAGGCAGCTTAGTGTCCATGACAATAGAGCGGCTGCAGCATCCAGTTGGTCTGATGAAGGTAGCGCAACAGGTAATGTTTCTGCAAGCATGCACTTCCTGGTTATGCATTCTTGGATTAAATCAGAGCAATTTATATCGTGGATTTACGGTGATCAACATGATTCCCCATCCAAGGGTTTTCCCCATATAGTTGCATTGTCTTTCACGTTGTCACGTTGGCTGGTGGCACATAAACTTCTTTTGTGCACATAAAATAATGACATTGCAAGCTGTCACTTTTCATAAAGATTTACGCTTGCTAAATGTTAAAAGCCTGAAATGGATATTTTTTATACAAGTTCAAATTTATGCCACGTTAAAACCTTTTAATTTGAAAGGCTTAGGTGGGTTATTGGATAAATTTGTACTTTTCTTTCATAAATTTAATTTGATTGCATGTAAATTTTATTGTCATCCTTGAGGAATATGCCTGAATGCAATCTTTTGAATGCGTACATTTTGCAGGCTGTAACTGTTGTCTAGAACATACATTTTGTATTGGCACTACCATCTTTATTTTACCCATTATTTGGTTTACTCTATACAACTATAACAAGTCAATTATGCAGAAAGTGGCGCAAGTTATGGTTCCTCGTCTGGTAGTGATTGGAGATCTGCATTTGATGCTGCCGCAAATGGTTCTATCAGCTCATCATCCAGGTTTGGATCTGGTGGACACAGTAGACGATACAGTGACCCATCTCAAAATGGTGATACAAGTTCAGTTTCAAATTCTAGCAGTCGCCGAACACCAACTCGGCTGCCACCGGCACCTCCATCTGGTTCTAGATATTAGATAAAGCTACAAGTCCATTCCGATTTTTTTTTATTTTGTATTCTTGTTGGGTGGATGCTCGAGTTTTTTCAAGTCTTGTATTGACAGTCCTACATCCTCTCTTCAAGTTATTAGAAATGGGTTAGGTGTGTAGATAAGGATTGCTAATACAGCCATATCATATTATCGCCATACATGTTTCTCCGCTTTTACCCGTATTGGATGTTTGGGGACAATGTTGGGCAAGATGATATTGTCTGTCCGACATTTTTTGCCCTAATATATGTAATTGTTTTGTATCAATGTGATTACCAGAGGATAAATTGTATTGGCACGAATCAAGTGAACATTTTTGCTTTAATTTGTCATCTCTAAATAGCACTCCTTTTGCCTTTGGATAAAACCCTCAACCGTACGATTAGAATGGACAGTTTAGGTTCACATCTTCACCAAGGCCCAAGGGACACCATCGATGCTTCTGTAAATAGCCTGTGAATTGCACGAATGCTATTGGGAGGTAGTGAGAGGCTCTATTATCTATTGTCGTTCAGAGGTGACCTTAACTTGGAAGTTAAGAAACTCAAGATTTGCATAAATTTCATCTTTTAAAGATTCCTTGTATGATTTGAAACCCAGAAATTAACAGTCACTAACTGTAAGAATTGCAAACTGTGGAGATAATCCTCGACGATATATTCATAAACAAAAAACAAGATGAAGAGTTCAACAAACATTTCAGGCAGCTTTATCCGGCTAGAGTACGTTGCTAGTCTGAAAAGGTGAAACGCAAGTCCGTTGTTTAAAAAAAACAGGTGCAAATCAAGAGTTTTTGGCAAAGAAAGTATCAACACAGTTCTGACAAGAGTCAATTGACAATTTCCAACTCCATTGATACAAACATTTCAAAATGAAAAAAGACTTGAAAAATAAAAATAAAAACAGGTTGCCAACAAGATACACTTTGACGTAATCGTATATTCTTATCTGCATTAATTCATGCCTACTTGTTCACTACAATCAATTTTGACCATTTTCTCACAAGTTAAACTACAGTCGGTCTCCGCACATGCTAACTGACCATATAAAGAATACAGACTAGTTCATCTGCACCATAACATGTGATGTAATGAATCGAAAGGAAAAACCTCCATTCATCCTCTGACTAAACCAATTTCCCGAGTTCTGAATGCATAGTAAATACGATCGACTCATTGCACTGCCTAGCTCCCAAGAAAATGGAGCTTACAGGTAGAGACCCTTAAATAGTGGGGGACGCACCATTGTCTGCTGCGGTGAGATTGAGTATCATGGAGTAAATCATTGAAGCCCTGAAAATAAAGGAGTAAATCGCACGCACGCACGCACATGCATGCATGCATGTATGTATAGTTGAAAGCTCAAAATGAAAGCCAAAGAAGTTATGGGCTATGGCCATTACACACAAAATCAACTGATGTCTACGGTTAAACCTGATCTACCCAGCATCACAAGCCTATGATTAGTTTATTATGATTTCAACACATTCCCTCGCACGTGGAAAGCCATTTGGGCTTGATACATGGATGAAACACACGTTCGGAGCATTTTACTTGTAGAGCAAGTGATTGAACTTCTGACCTTGTGATCATCGTGGGTTTAATAACTTGTCAATAGGTGTTTCAACAAAAGCCTTAGTTGTAAAGTGAAAATAGTTCCATTATATCTCTGACAAACACCCCATCATATCCCAATAGTCTTCTGCAATTTCTTCAATTTGGTCTGACCGCCCTCCAACTCCCAACAATAAGAAATTAAATAACTGGATCAGATAATGGTTCAGATCATCTGATCATTCTATAGTTTCTTTATAACGCAACAAAAGGAGGCATAAAAGAAAAGGGTAGTCTTCAGCTTATTTATAGGAACCCAGGAGAAGGAACAGGTAGGGACACGGGACAATGTCCTTTCATGCAAATAGAAAAAATGCTGCAACCAAACTAATATAATAATCTTGAAGAAAAATTTATACCATGCTTCAGGTGTTTGGTATAGAGAAGCTGAATTACCAAAGCATGATGCAAGCATCTCAGTGTTTATTACACCTGGACTAAGGGCTACAACTGCCATTCCTTCAGCCAACTCCTTTGCCACTGACCTAGTCAATCCTTCTATAGCCCATTTTGAGGCACAGTAAGGGGCAACCTGTTGCACAATGCTAGAATGTCAAATGTCAGTAGATACTGATCAAGGATGCGGGCAGTTGTAAATGCTGGACATGGTGAATCAGGTATGCATGTAGATCAGATCGTAGGGATCTGGTAAATCATGCAAGAACAGTATGCCAAGAAGAAATTTGTCGCTCATTTCCAGAAATAGATAAGAATGCCCAAAAATGTATTTGAGAATTCAATCATAAGAACTGCTATATGTCTTCAACCTAAAGAAGCGCTCAATTCATCTCAGCTTAAACAACTTTTCAGTCTCCCACTCCCCATTGCTACTATGTTTTCTCCAAAAAGCACCCTAAAGCCCCAGCCACTTCCTTTGAGAAACAAGATGGTTACAATCAAACAACAAAAATAAGATGCATGTCACTTTCATGAAAATTTCTGTTTAAGAACTCCATCAAGACAGGAAAAGTTTATGGTATCTGATTTATTATTGAGAAAACCAAATAGCGACCTAGTGATAAAAGACTACTATATACCCAACTAACCAGTGCAGCTCCAGCTCTTCCCCATCCAGACGAAAAATTGGCAATGATTCCTTGCTTCCTTGTGATCATAAGAGGGATGAAGTGACGCAATATATTGGTTGTTCCTCTGAGATTTGTGTCAATTACATTATCAAACTCTTCAACAGGAACTTCCCAGAGTTTGTTGTTTCTATTAATGGTTCCTGCATTATTTACTGATTGTGCCCTTTGCTTTAGTATATCACACTGGCCAAAGCACCAGATGATAAATGAAAAAATCAAACAGACACGAAAATTAGGTATATATTAATACTATGTGATTTATTTTGCACCCACTCATTTGCTAATTTTGAACCCACTGAATTTTTACACAAATTCTTCTCAAAAGATATTAAGAATAAGTCTCACTTGTCTTCCCAGAGTTTGTTGTTTCTATTAATGGTTCCTGCATTATTTACTGATTGTGCCCTTTGCTTTAGTATATCACACTGGCCAAAGCACCAGATGATAAATGAAAAAATCAAACAGACACGTATCACAACCAAGATAAACTATATTAAGGTTATAAAAAGCCTAAAATCCATCAGCTGGTTGAGTTAATAAGCTTTTCCCTCTGAATAATTACAACTTGCAATACAGAATAAAGAAATTGCATATTTCTTTGAGGTCAGACACGAAAATATAATTTTCCTTTCTGTCTTTTGGCAGGGCTACTCAACAGATATACCAGCCGCAAAATATCAACAGCATGCTTGCGAACTGTCAACCAGCATCATGTACGGAGGATGATAAATTTCTTCACCAAATTTTCACAGACAACGTGCAATTGATATCCTTTGTTCCAGAAAAAGAACTTGAAAAGGAAAAAAAAAGGAAGCAACCAATCAACAGAGGACAGACATGCCCTTATATATAGCTTTCTAATCCCTTTGAACAACAAAAAAGGCCAAGCCCTAAAAAAATTGCTGAAAGCCGAAGGGATGGCAAAAAATAATTATTTCTCAGATACAACTGAAGAAAAATATAAAATTCAAAATTCTCCAAAGTCATTGCTGTATATGCTAGCTGCTGGTGCCGAGAAATGTAATCATCTCCAGTTAAAGCAAGAAGCTTAATTTTCTTGTAACTCACATTCTAGATAAAAACACAATTTTGCCATCAATTTCCTCACACCCAGAATAAGGAAAGAAAAAGCAAATGCAACAATCGTGATGAACTAAGGATACACACCAATAATATCAGGAACACCCTTTTTCTCCATCACAGTGCGAGCCAGCCGCTCAACGCTGCTATCCGATCTCTGAATCCAAAAGAAATGAACAAGGGAACTTTTATCATTGACACATAACACACTTTCGTATTTCCAATGCCCGATACACAACAGCAATTGACAAAGCGGTTTACCCTTTATCTGTCTTGCTTCGTTTTCCGAATTCGTTTCAGATTGTTGCTTGTGATAAAATCACGTTTGCTATATATAAACTTTTTTTTTTGAAAAAAAAAAAGTATACACTTGAGGATCCTTGAGGTGGTTCATTAATTTTTAAGTTAGTATGCTTTTTGTTATTATTTCTTTAAATTCCAATACTTCGAGTTGATATAACTGCAGAAGAGAATACTGCAAGCTTTCGTGACTCCCTGATCCCCTCCAAACGAGACCACACGTATATACTCTATAGTTGCCTTTTACTTTCATGGGCTGATGAGAGCAAGGATAGTCAAAAACACCTCTCTTTTGAAGCTTTAATCCCATATCTACACCGTAGAATTAATTCAAGGACGTAAAAAAACTAGCAAAAATGTGGTGTACGATAGTTATTTGTAAGGCTGAAAGTGAGCATGGGATTTGGAAGAATTAGAGTGCATGTAATGTAGACGTAGTACAGCAGAAAGCCCACATCGGGGAGATGAGAAGCAAGTGTTGGGAGGCGGGGTCTATAAAATCAAAGGGAGGGCAACTAT
>JANTPZ010110137.1:0-16633 GCA_025593235.1 Vachellia pachyceras | reverse complement strand
CATTGTAAATACTTAGGCATCAACACGGTCTTTATGGCCGTGCATACCTCAAGAACTAGTTTATGGCAAGTTGATATACCCAATCCGAACTTTTTGGACACAAGACGAAGAGGGTCGCCGGTGGCTAACCTCCATAAACAAACAGCAACTCTTTGCCTTACAGGAATAGCGTTTCTCAACGTTGTATCTTCTTTAGCAATAACCGAATTAAGCTCCTCACAAATCAAATCGAAAGTAGCCCTCCCCATTCTAAACGCTTTCCTGAACTCGTCCTCCGGGAAATCTGGTCTGTTACATTCGTCCCACCATGCTCCGGAACGGTCCTTCACCCACAGCCGCCGCTGTTGGCTTTGGGATGCACCACCCGCACCAGCTTTCAGTACTTTATCCGTATGAACTTTTTCTAACCCATCGGAAGCCGCAGCGACGGCGACCGCACCCGACATGGCCCGTGATTTCTTTCTCTTGATTCGCTCCGATTCTTCGTCATCGTCGTAATAATCCTGAAGATTGGAGTAGTATTCCAGCATGGCCTTGGTCTTCTTCTTGTGGTTGACCTCCATGGACAGCTTCTCCTCCTCGGCGACCCTATCAAGCTCTTCCTGGTCACGCTTCTGTTGTTCTTCAAGCAATAGCAGCGAAGTGAGAATACCTGACAATTCTTTCTTCTTAGTCGCCTGATTCTGGATTGAATCATCATCGTCGCCATCTCCAGGGTTGTCATTTTTTCTGCGTCGTTTTCTGGTAACGCTGGTGTTGGTCTCATTCATTTGATCAAAGGAGCTCTGGAGCAGGCTGAAAATGTGGGAGAGGGAGTCTGGGTCTGCAAAAGTTGGGAGTTTCATACAGATAAAGAGATAGAAGCCGATACGCAGAGAAGAGTGAGCGTGGCGGAGATAACGCGGCAAGGAGAAGTTCGCCTTCCTGGCTGAGCTTGGAGCCTATGAATTTTTATTTTGCGGAACAGTAGTGTGAACGCAGATATTGAAAGTTCGGAAATGCGCGATGCCATGCCTCTCTGCTCCACTTTTATATTGGACCAGCAAATTAATTTAAGGGCAATACCATTTTTATCCCTTAAATTTACATAAATATTAATTTTAATTCTTTAAATTTTACATTTATTGTTTGGTCCCTATATTTTTATAACGATTTAAATGTTTAACACCGTTACCTTGATGTGTGAATCCTTTACGCCTCCACTGGATGATTGAATTATTCTTTTGTCTTGTTTTAATCAGTAGACCCGATAGTTTGCTTGGCACAATAATCCGTGGCAATGCAATGAGATGTAATATAATAGAAATGAAGCAAAAAAAATATAATAGAAATGAAATTTCTATTTTATCTAAAAAAATAATATAGATGCAGAATAAATTTTTAATTATAGTAAGATTAAAATATTTAAATATTGATTTATCAAATGTATAAGTACCATATATTAATTCATACAAGATGATATCCAGATTGCATGATCAAAGCTATGCAATAACGATTACTTTATTTAATGTGATCAGAATTAGATTCAATTACATGACTGTGTCAATCAAACAATCTAATTAATAGAATGTATTATGACTACATATAATATTCTTTCAATTGATTAAACCAAAAGAGCCATGATTTTGATTAGGGGAATTGAGTGAGTATTATAAATAGTTTATTTTAATTGATTTTATAAAATTATAATTAAGTGTTGCGAAGAGTTTTGTCTGAGTTCAAACAATACAAAATAGAATTAGAGTTTAAATTTTTAATAGAAGATTTTTATTTCAAATTTCAATTTTACATTTCTATAAATAATTAATAAATTAATTTATAAAAATAAATATATTGTATATTATAAATATATTAAGTAATACAAATTATTTAATATATAAATAGAAAATATTATTTAATATATTAAAACATTAAATATTAAATTTACTATTAATTACTAGTTTTTATTCGATTCTCTAAAATAATAATATACATTTTGAATATACAATAACACTAATATAAAAATAAGTTCTTAAAATTGCATCCAACAAAAATTTCAGTTTTTTAGCTTTCAAATACATCTTTTCATGTTCTCAAAATAAATAAAGTTCTTTAAATTTTAAATGAGATACGGATTTTTCAGAAATTGACTGATCAAGTTAAAAACAAATTTCGTTTGATAATAATTTTAAAAATTGTGTAAAAATACTTTTTTTAAGTGTTTTAACGGGGTTTCCTAAACAATTTTTTTTATCAAAGTTTCCTCAACAATTAAAAATCCCGCTGCCACGCTGTTTCTGCAAATTATTTAAACTTAGAAGAAATTATTTAAGTTTCAATATTAAAACATATTTTACAAAAGTAAATAAATTTTGAAAATGTATAATCTATGTTAATTTCAAAACACTAGAAATTCTTGTGTACAATGAATATGTCATCCGTGTATCAAAAAATTTAAAGTTGCCTTTTTATGTGTCTTACATGCCTGTCTAATTCCTTTTTTGTCACATCTATTTTCTTTTTTCCACATGATTTTCAAGGTGAAATGGGATAAAAGAAAGGCAAAGTGTGCACACAATAATCTGTCTCAAAACAAATTATTAAAAAGGACATTTTAAATAAATTAACATATATTTTATTACTAATAATTAATTTAACTGACCATTTAATATATAAATTTATTATATTGGATTACTGTGTCGTACGAAGGGAAAGGGTGGTGGGGGACAGGCGGAGAAGGCAGAAGTCAAGAAAGTGTGAACTCAGTTCGTACCCTCTGCTGTCTTTCAGATGCCCTGGTGGCTGCATTAGGTACGTACAGGACGGTGACCCCCATTTTTGCCTCCCTCCCTCGTTTTTTTTTGCTTTGTGCTTTTTTATTTGGATGGCTAGAAGTAACATTTTTTTACTTATTTTTGTTGGATTTGTTTAAAACAACATTTTTAAAAGTTAAATGTATATTCAATAGTATTTTTTTGTAAAATAAAAAAATATCTTTTGTATATTTATCTCAACTTACATAAAAGTACTTATCTACTACGTTTCTAAATGAACCCATTGTCCACTGTAAAACGAGACTTGTAACCACCGTAACCAGATTGATTGCACAATCAGAGCCCGGATTTCAGTTGTAACCACTGTAACCCTTCTTTGAGGTTATGTTATCCAGTGTTTTTACTTTAAAAAAAAAAGAAATTTCATGAGCTTGCAAACTACACTGTTTAACAACTTTTTTTTAAATAAATTATAAGCAAAATACTTCTTTTTGGTATAATGCAATATGAATTGAACGTTTATTCAAATATATATACATTTAGCCAAAATACTATTCAAACAAAATTCATTTTTAAAAATACATTCCGACTGACTATAATCCTATAATGATTTTTGAAACGATCACTATGAAGCACTTCGGTGGTAGTTTAATGTTCTTTTCTGGATTTCACATTAAAATCATGTTGCACATAAAACGAGTAAAATGCTTTTTAAATATTTATTTTGTTTCACGTAAAATCACTCTCTTAATTAAGCACGTGAAGTCCCTTCCGGGATTTGACGTTTAAGATTCCTTAACAAAGAATGTTTTTTTGGGAAGGGGGATCCATGGAGGGGGTCCCGGGGGGGGGGCTCACACGCAAGGGTGGGTGGGGCTCTAATTTACTCCCCTCGAGGGGGTGGGACCCATCTCATTGATCTTGTGTTACTGCGGCAGCGTACTACCGTTCATCGTGGGACCGGCAATATCTGTGGGCCAGGACGAGATGGCGTCGAAAGTCAGACTTGGATCGCATTGATCACGACACTCTCTCCCCATGATGACGCCAGCCACTTACATTCTCCCTAATCCGTCTTTCAAGGCTCCATGCTAATTCCACCATCCATGCATCACCAATCGATAATTTTAATGCCGTGAACAGGGTATAAACGTTTATGGTCGCACATAACTCATAATAAAAAAAAATCTCAAAATTTATCAAAAAATATATTGAAATATGTAATTTTTGGATTGTGTAAACTCTCCTCGAAATTCATAAACTCCTTTTTTTTTATGGATTTTTGACATACACTGTATAAATAGTCTTCTCCCTCAGGCATCGGTAATTCCAACTGTGACGAATCCTGACAGATCACTGCTTGTAATTCTCAAGATGAGGCCCATATATTTGACTAACCATAAAAGAGAGAGCCTTTCCACTTACTTAAGCCAGGAAAGTCATTCTTCATCAGAATCAACACATGTTGGTGGGACCAGAGTGTTAATGAGGAAGGAACGGTGAACAGGCGCGATTTCTGGTGGTTAAGATGTTATTGACTCGTTGTTTTCATTTGATTCTGACTCCAAAATTATTTGAACGGTGAGGTGTGCCAAGCACGAAGCTTGCGCCACCGTCATCCTGATGAAACTCTGGCGCACCCAAAAAAAAAAAATATATATATATAAATAATGGATGGATCGAACGGTGTGGGGAAAGCCGAGAATGGCCTCGATCACTGTTATTAGGAGGTCGGTTGTTGCGGGCATGCGAGAGCCCAGCGTGGTTGGGGTGGGCCCCACGTTGATCCGCCGGATTCAACAATATACGCCAACAACCCCTCCGCCTTTTGACCGTTTACGTGTCTCCGGCCCATTTTAGTCATATCCGTCACGCATCAACCCCTTCCTACATCGGTTCATTTCCCATTCCAATTCTCGAATGACACCATTTTCTTTTCGTTGGTCATACGGAAAAAGAATAAAAACACAAGACATACGGCAGCGGGATTGCCACGTATAAGAGAGAGAGATACATGAACAATTAGTCTAATGAACAGATGAGCGGTTAATACTTAATATATACACACACCCGTCTACTGCAGATTCAGATTCTGAAACGTCAATTAGTTGAGAAACATATAGAGATATGTTCATACGTGCATTTAAAAAAATTCCGATCCAGTAATTATCAAAACTCTAAATTAAGCCGGCCGGTTGCCGGTGCAATAAATACTCTCTGTATGTATATGGGGATTGGAATTCCACGGAGTTGGTCTGGTTCCATAATGTGTCGTCGTCACCGCCCAAACGGCAGCAGAGGAAGAAAAGTTCTTCGAGAAGACGCAGACAACACGTTTTATACACTCCGATCGCTGTAGTTTTGGGGGCCGGAAGTCCATCACCCATCCACACACACGCAGCCATCGATCATGCAAATTGATTGTGACGGAATTACCAGCAGGGGCAATGAGTTGAGGGATATTTACCTAGGTTTTAAAGATCACGGGGCGAGGGCAGAACGGGGAAAGGGACTTGCACGGGATTCTCGATCTCCATTGCTTGGTGTGAACTCGAAGATTGGATTAGGATCTATATATGCTTGTACTCACCTTTTGTCCTTGCACCCCTCTCCTGCACAATTTTTTAAATCTTTTTTTATTACATTTCCTTTTTGACGTCACATATTACCCATACATACATGGCTAGCAGATTATCATCATCGTTAATGTGAAAATTAAGCCACACTCTTAAGGCTTCCCCCAATGGTTTAGCCTTGAAACCCCTGTACTTAAGTACATTCTCTTTTTCTCTGGTTTTTTTTGGCCAGTGTTAACAACACCAAACAAAAAGTTACGTACTGTATTGCGTATACTGTAATTGATTTTGATGGAAATAGAAATGAACATGTAGATAGAAGTGAAAATGGATATAAAAATGAATTTTAAAATTACGTTTGACGTACCATAGAAATGAAGATGTTATCTATATCTTTTTTAATGAATGTTGAGTTTTGAAAATGTAAAACAAAGAATATTTTACATAACGGAAGATATTTTAATCCAAAAAATTTAGAATCCATGGAACCCAAATAAATTCTATAGGTTTATGTATGGAATTGAATTCAATGGATTTTCGTGTAATTGAATTTCACATAAAACTATAATTCCATTACACTAAAGATGATGGCATAATGTTTTACCAAAAAAAAAAAAAGATGATGGCATAATGGGATTGAATTTCAATTTCAATTATATCCTCCATTTCCATCGTATAAAACGGGTGGTAAAGGGTTTTGGTTCGACATATTATTGCATTGGAGTATTAAATATTTAAGAAATAGATCGGGATATTGAGTGTCTAAAGTCTAAACATGGAAGAGCCATCAAGCTGTACGAAACACGTGATCAGGCTGGCACACGCAATAATATCAATGAAGGGGATTTTTTTTGGCCACGCGTCACTCCTCTTAGAAATTAATTACATGACCAATTAAAGATCCCAATACTTTTTCACCAAAAAAGAGAAAAATAACTAGGAGGGAGAGTATGATTTTATAAAAAAAATAACTTTTTTAAAACTTAAATTTTAAACACAGATTTTATCTTCAAAATAATTTTTTAAAAAAATTTAAATTCTCAAATAAAATCTAGATTTTAAGATAAAACCTAAATTTTATCATTAAACCTAGTCATTTGGTTCATCACTGCAACTTGCATGGCACGAGACGGCTGCTTATGTACAGTGTTACAGTCCAAATTCGTGGCAGTCTCTTGTAGAGCTGGCACCGTGCTTTTCACTCTGTTTTACGAAGGGGGTGTTTAGAAAAACATAGAAAACTTCAAACGTACATTCAACCATATTTTTTGATAAATTAATATAATATTCTTTACAAATTTATCTTATAAATAGTAAAAGCATTTTTTCATCAATTTTCAAATGGACACAAATGAGTTTAACTGAGTTATATTATAAAAGTTCACAAGAGAACATGCCTTTAGATTTAAATATCACTAATGGATATATACTTAATGAAGCATTCATAACGGTTGATTTTCTATCAGTAAAGCATTCATATCAGTATTTGAATTTAAACTCATAATCTAATTACTACTTACTAACCCAACCAATTTTTGTTTTGGCGCATGCTTCTCACTTTGAGGTCAATTAACACAATCTACCCCGAGGCCCAAAAGCAAGCCCACGCGCACCCAAAAAGAACGCATTTGACACTCTTCTTTCCATTTTTTTTTGGACAACGCATTCTTCTTCCTTAAGCTTGAAAAAAAAAACCCACCCCTTGAGAGATTACACACGGGAGATGGTTGATTTGCCACACCAAAATATACAACCAATATAATACTAACTCTTCTTGCTGATATGAAATCGTATTACTGCTTTAAAAAAATGGCTATTCGTTTTCCTTCTTCAGCTGCTTCTCCTGCGAGAGCAAGTTAAGCTCTCCGTGATATGAAAAGTGATGCGGCACACAAGCGCAATACTGCTTAAGATGGAAAATTATTCACAACATAAATCAAATCATCCCATTTTTTAAGGATAAAACGAATCATCTTGTCAGTCAATAAATTACAATGAGATTAGTCATCACAAAAATTTAGTGAAATAACGTTTATTCTGAATCATTCTTAAAGTATAGCAAAAATTTTTTGGCTTGAAAAAACGTATACAGATTTAAAGAGGACACTATTTTTAATAACATCAAAGAGGAGGCTTATCTAATTAAAACGTGAAGATTTCTAATCGATAACTAGCATGCATGCATGCGTGCTTGGTAGTTATGATCCATTAATTAGTCAAGGGAACATGCAGAAACAAATATCCAACTTTGGGGTCAAGGCTTGGTCAAAATTTGCCTAAATCATAGGGAAATTTGAGGATGGCATTCAAAGGTTCGTTGCGTCCGTTTCAGTCGTGAGTCTGTATGAGTTCCACTTCCATGGCAGGAACAAAATTTTTCTTCTTTGCCTTCCTTTCTTCGTGATCACGGAGGCGGTGGTGGCAGTTGTGGCGAGCAAAACAGAAAGGAAGATAATTTTATAGGTTTTGATTTGCCAATGGCCATAATCAAATCAGCTCCTGATTATACTTCTGTGTACATAATTTTTGAAAGGGAAGATAATGTCTCAGCTCGATCAGCCCTACGTCCTATGTCACACATTAGTGTCCTATCATCAAGACGCCCATCCAATGATGTAGAAAACGGAGTAAGGAGCCTAGGATTGAAATTCATTTGTGGCTTTTGAATCGTTTATAAATCATACTTATTCATTATATTTGGGGTTAATTTGGCTGCAAAGAGGGATCAGGCAGCTAAGGGGGGGGGATAACAGAGCGATCAGAAAGATCGCCTTTTGAGAAGAACAAGTATGGAGGAAGGCGAAAGAGTTCTGGCGGTTCGTCGATGGATAAAATCGACCTGCCCAATCGTGGGGTGAAGCCATCAGTTGGCATTGATTCTCTCGGACGAAAGTGTTTCATCAAATCCAACTAGGCAAGAACTGGAACTCAGCTTTTCGTCTGATAGCTCCAGGACCTCATCATCTTCCCAGCTCACAGTAAGGGCAAAAATGGCCATTCATACCTAAACCGCTGTTCTGATAGACCGTTAATGAAGTAACCTATAGGCAGTGTAACTTTCTATAAGATTCAATTATACCGTATATCTATCTTGTTGCTAAAAGCATGAATATTATATAAACAAACAAAAAGATGAAACTTTACTCATAACTATAGTATAACCAATTCATTACAGAAAGAACTAGAAGAGGCTTGAACTGAAGCAAACCATGGACATGTACAGCTCAGCTTGCAAAGAGGCAATCTCAGCAAAAAAATAAGGTGATTTTTATGCCTTAACTAGATTAACTTCTGCTCAAGTGTTTCAGTTACTACTTGGTATATATCAGTAATTTTGTCGTAGAATTATGGACATAATGCAAAATAAGACCGCCACAATAAGGCATTATGTTTCCGTTTTACTATCAAATGGCATTATAATACGTTAATATTATAGAACCAAATAGTTAAATAAAATTCCTAGTTTGATAAAGCCAGTGAGGACGAATGGTGCAGTTGAACTAGAAAGAAAAAGATGTTTACGGTTTTGATGGTATAATCGGTGCCAAATAAAATGATTCAAGAATGGGTGAATGTGTGGCAGGCTTACGAGATTAATCAATGGAAACTAGAGGAGGCACGTAAACTTGAGGAAGCTATATTGTCGGGAGAGGCAGCTCTTGCGCTTGCCGAAAAGGAGAAGGCTATAGCCCGAGCTGCCATAGAAGAAGCTGAGGAAGCCAAGAAAATGGCTGAGAAGGAAGCAGAGAGAAGGAGACATGCAGAGCTAAAGGCCAGGAAAGAAGCAGAAGAAAAGGACAAAGCATTAACTGCTTTGGCTAAAAATGACGTTCGATATAGAAAATACAGCATAGAAGAGATCGAACAGGCTACTGATAGGTTCTCCCCTTCCTTCAAAATACGTGAAGCTGGGCCTGTCTTTAAAGGTGAACTTGATCACACCTCAGTCGCGATAAAAATCTTAAGACATGATGCTGTTCAATGCAAGAAGCAGTTTCACCGAGAGGTACGGTCAGCAATTCTTTTGATAAAATGACTTGGCTCCTAATATTTGATTATCTTGCACAAATTCTTCGCGTTAATAGAATTTTGACTACCAAGTGTTTTGAATCTATCAAGTGTGAATAGCACATTCAAACAGTGAACTTTAGTTCGAGTTTGCCATGGATTTGTAATCAAAACTCTGGCTAACATCGCGCCCCGTTTGGTACCCAGGAACTGAAGCCTGGGAACTGGAATTGGAACCGGAATCAACATGCTTGTGCGTTTGGTGCATTGGAACTGGGTTCCCGGTGGAACCCAGTTCCATGAAAAAGGCTGGAACTCGGTTCCATCCTCAACCCCATGGAACCGAGTTCCAACCTTGTTTCCCTCCTCCATTGCCCATTTTACCCTCTTCTTCTTCTTCTCCGTTGCAGGCGGTGGAGAAAGCGACGGCGGCGACCTTGTAATGGCTTGCGACGGCGGCGACCTCTGTCTCAGCTTTCCGTTGCTGCACTCGACGGCGACGATCTCCTTCTTCCTCTTCGAAGCTCCACCTCAGTCTGCGATTCCAAGCTCCACTTCTGAGCCTTCGATCTGCGATTCTCTCTTCTTGTGCGACGACGACGAAGACACGACGACGACGAGCTTCGATCTTCCATGTGATGACGACGAAGATGCGACGGTGACGACGACGACGCGACGGCGACGACGACGAGCTTCTTGGCTACGGCAACGAGCTTCTTGGCAACGCTCTCGAGGATTTTTTTATGAGGAGAAGAGATTTTTTTTAAAGGGTATATTAGTCTTTTTCATATTATAAATATAAATATAAAATGAAAATAATACCCACCTCTTCCAGCATACCAAACATACTCTTAATCTCACTTCCAGTTCCACTTCCACTTCCAATTCCACTTTCATCAAAATCAATTCCACGTACCAAACGGGGCAAGGGGAGATAAATAAGGAAGTGAATCTGGACATTATATTTTGTTGCCTTCTATTGCCAATTTATGATGGTCGTGAGACTAGTGATCTCACACTACAACACGACTTGCATTAAACATCCACAGGTTGAGGTGCTATGCTGCATTAGACATCCTAATATGGTCCTCCTCCTTGGCGCCTGTCCTGATTACGGGTGTCTGGTGCATGAGTACATGGAAAATGGTAGCTTGGAGGACAGATTATTTCGGAAAAGTAAAAACCCACCTCTTTCATGGAGGATAAGGTTCACAATAGCTTCTGAAATTGCAACTGCACTTCTTTCCCTTCATCAAAGCAAGCTAGAACCCCTTGTGCACCGGGACCTGAAACCAGCCAACATCCTCCTAGACCGGAATTATGTGAGCAAAATCAGTGATGTCGGACTGGCACGATTGGTTCCGGCCTCTGTAGCTGATTCTGTCACACATTACTCACATGACTTCGGCCGCTGGAACCTTCTGCTACATTGATCCAGAGTATCAACAAACAGGAAAGCTAAAAACTAAGTCAGATATATATTCAATGGGGATAATGCTACTACAAATGATGACAGCTAAGCCTCCCATGGGTCTTGCCCACCATATCAGGAGGGCCATTGAAAAGGGAAAATTTTCAGAGATGCTTGATCCTACAGTGACTGATTGGCCAGTTGAAGAGGCTCTAGCATTTGCAGAGTGGCAGTGAGTTGCGCAGAGCTGAGCAACAAGGACAGGCCAGACCTTGCAACAGTTGTTGTACCAGAGCTTAACCGCTTAAGGAATTTTGGTTCCACCTCTCCCCCAAGTGCTAATGTCATCAACAATCAGAGTAATGGTCAAGCGGCATGCTCTCCTAGGCCTCCACGAAATTCACGACCAATCAGAGTGATAGTCTGCTTTGTGTATTAATTAACCTTGCTAGTTTTGCTAGGATTAATACCCTAATGTTTAAGTGTCAAAACCTAACTCTGCATTCTCTTCCAAACTTGGTCTTGCATGCAAAGGTTTTGAGAATATAATTATTATTAACTCTGAAAATGAACCCATTTTTTGATATGTTCTTTGTGTTTGAGGGGGACGTTTCAGTGTTTGTTCTCTTGGAGAAGAAAAAAACTCTAGACAGTGTCATAATACAGTGATCTCCAGCCACAAGAATTCGGTAGAACATGCAAGTGAAAAGGGGTTCAGAATCCCAGCCAGCAAAGTAAAGCATGATAGAGCAGCATAAAGTGGATACCTTGTAAGGCCAATTCATCCACATAAAGATGGTTTATGTTAAGATACAAGAAAAAGAGAATGAGAGATCGTGTCAAAGAAACTTTGCTTCGGATTCCCTTACCCATGAAAATGAAAGATTGACAAATTTGCAATCTTTTCAAACTCCAAGAAGATAACGCAGTTATTACTGTCGTTTTTCTTCCTTGATTCTTGTACATATGGGCCCTTCAATCCTCCCACTATACTCATGCTGCCTGAAAAAAAATACTAAAATAACTCCCAAATGTAACAATAAGGACAATATAAAGTCAAAAGCAGCTGAATTTTTTTTATAATTAACATGTCTACTTGGTGTGGTATGCGCAACCAATTTAAAAGTATACTTTTTTTCTTTATATGATGTCTTGACTCGATTATTAGTCCATTAGATTCAAAATGAAACATTGATATTTATGGAAACTAATACTCCAGTAAGTTGATGCTAATAATAATAGTTACTGATATCCAAATTTTGACCTTAAATGGTAAAATATGAAACCGAGGCCATTGAGAACCCAATGGCCAACAAGGGTATAAATTATAAAGGACCGAAAGTGAATAGGAGAGTATACTTTTCAGCAACATTAAGAAAGCATCTAAATTTAAAATCAGATTTATTAAAAAGGCAAGCTAACACACTGTAGACCCAAGGTAGAAATCCCCTGGTCCTTGCTTGTTTCTGTCTGTAAGGTCACCAATCCAAAATTCCAAAGTGACTGTACGCAGTTCATGAACAAGGCTTCTGCATTTCTCGGAGCTCATCCTGTCACATCAGTTCAAATGGATTGTCATGGCAAGAGCTTAGGATTCATCTCAGCAAGCTGGCTTTCATGGCTCTTAAGAGTTGTGTTGGTGGGAGTTGCTTTGTTTGCTAGAGTGACATCTCAGGACAAAGTTGAAGCGCCTCCGATGAGTAACTTGTATTGTATCAGCGAATGTGGGGCATGCCCGGTAATCTGTTCTCCTCCGCCTCCTCCCCTACTCAAGTATGTACCTCCACCATCACCGCCGGTCCCTCGCTCTCCACCATCGTCGGCACCGGCCCACGCCCCTCCCCCTCTTTACTTCAACTACCCGCAGCCAGTGGGGTCGCCACCGCCACCAGCCCCTTCAACACACCCTTCAAGCGTCGCTCCCCCTCCGCCTGCTAAGTCCAACGACGCAGACGCACCTCCTGCGCGTTCCGGTCAACCGATTGTAATATCAGGGCCACATCAGTACTCTTATCCTTATTACTATTATTACTCCTCAAACGCTTCTTCTCCTTCTTCCTATGCACCATTTGTACTCTTGGTATTATTCCTTCATCGGGTATTATCCAGTTGGTAAGCGGTACCTTTTTAGTTTTTCCGTTCACGGCCAAAAGAATGCTAAAATATTTGTTCCCGAAAATGCAGCATTTACAGATTTGTTTGTCCTTTTGTAATGTATTGGGTTTGAAATTCAGGGTTTTAGCTTTTTTCCCCTTCTCCATTGATGTTAAAAACTAATGAAATAAGATGTTAACTTTGTTTATTTTATCTCATATATGTGTGTGTATGTACATTGGTGCTTCAGTTGCAACAGATTTAAGGAGTCATAATTGTTCAAGAACAGTTTGAAATCATAGTTTAAAAAATATATAAACATCTCATTAAGATTTAGAAATGTTTTTAATCCTCGAAACCATTATTTTATATTAATCAAATAAGTACTTTCAAATGAGTTAAAATAGCTTTTAACCTTTAAAATCATAATTTTTAAAAAGTCATTTTCTTAAAAAATTATTCTCTAAAATTGATTTTATATAAATTAAGACAAAAAAATATTTACTAAAAGCTAACTCAAACACATTGGTTTTAGTACGTTTGATTGTCCTCACTTTAGGAATAAAATTTCTTCAAAACATGGCCAGAACATTACTTAAAATGCAGAGGAAACGAATGACAGTGGATGATCCCGAAAATGGTTAGAGTTATGGTTGCCGCTTGTCACCAAGGGGATAATCTTAGATTTTGATTAGTTTTTAAGAAGAACTTCTGTCTCATTTATATAAAAGAGATTTTAAAAAATAAATTTTGCGATTATTTGGAGCAGCATCTAGGGAGCCTAAAAGCACGATTGGGGCTCAAAAGCACGGTTGGGTCAAGTTGGAGCGTTTGGATCAGCGACTTGGGTGAAGCGCTTCTGGGGCGAAAGAGCTTCTGGCCAGAAGCTAAAGGACGGCACGGCGAGCGGTTGAGCGCTAAATCATGGTTGGAGTGAAGAACGGTTGGAGCATTAATTCTGACTGTTGGACCACTAAATTGGCCGACCAGCTCTCCTTCTTCAAGCTGTGAGCTTATATACCCTGCATTCTACATTCGTGTGATGTCGAGCAGTTGAGCAATAAATCACGGGTAGGTGTTATCTTCTCTTCTCCTTTTGTTGGTTTTTTCTTCCGCTGTCGACTAAAAGTTGCAAATGTGTTTAGATCTTGCTGCTGCTTCGGACTGACTTAAGCCATCTAAGAGATCTGAGCTCATCGTCCCATTTTGCAGCTAAAGAGAGGTAAAAGTCTCTGCTCCTTTAGATATGTGCTTGATGATTTCGATTGTTCTATTTCTTCTGCTTTCGATTACTTGTCGTCGTCATGCTTCTTTTTCTGCTTTCGATTACTTGTCGACTTCTTTCTGCCAAAAAAACGTGGTTGCTGGTTTGCCTTCAAATTTGTTGAAGTTTCTGATTACTTGTCCCAGTTTGTCATGCTTCTTGGTCGTCATGCTGGTTTTCAATTACTTGCTGACTTCTTTCGTCGTCATCACACAATTTGTTGTCACTGGCCAAGTTGAAATTGGGTGCTGATTTTTTTGTCATCGAAGAATTGGGGGTTATTTTTTGGAGCTGATGTTGATGTTATTAATTGGTTGCTTCCATGATGCTAATGTTCTGCGTCCATATGGCTGCTGGTTTTTTGGTCATCGAAGAATTGGGGGTTGCTTCCATGATTTTGAACTTTCCTTTCAAACAGATGCTTAAAAAATCAGTTATGCTATACTAATCAACTAGAAGATTAGATTTATTCCCCAAACCCAGAGATTCAAACCAGTAGAATATGAGGGAACGAGCAGATGTCTAATGATACTTTTAACCTATAGTTAGCCAACATCATAATACTAATGAATACTATTGGAAGTTTTTTTATTTCCTTTTCTGCAGCACAAATCCTAACAAAAACAAAACAAAACTCTTCAAATCACCATATTTAGCCTTACTTATTCTCATAACCAAGAGTTTGATCTTCTTGTTAATGTGTAAAATCATCTCAGCACAAACAGGAGAAGAGAGGGGCTGCTGCTGTTGGGTGAGTCCGAATGTCTAAATCTGGGTTTTAAAGGCTTTTGACTTATCAGTGTAGACTGTATAATACTCTGAAGTGTTGTAGCACTTTTATTTTTTACATTAGTGTTGCATGTGGAAGTTCTCACTAGTTTACTATACATAATATGCAGCTTTATTTTCACGCTGAAGGTGCTTTTAAGAATACAGAGAACATAAGTAACCAACATTTTGTGTTTCATGTCTAAGCTATTGGTGTTTGTTATATCAAAAATTTAATAAAAGTACATTGCTCCAACATAGCTTATTTAAACATTTAAATAAGCTAAATCTCAAGTATCATACAAATGGAATAAATATTTCTGACAGAATTATGTGTTTAACACAGCAAGCTCAATTGTTAATTTAAATATTCTTCATCCTTTTTCAAAGATTGATCAGTCTCTCAGCTTGCATGTAAGCTTAATGTTCTCACACTACACTGCAAGGTAATTCATTTTGCTTGCTCCAGCTCCTGTTTAGTCTGTATTTTAATCTTGCACTATATATGTAGTGTGAATTTTAAGCTCCTGTTTCAGCTCCTCTTACATTTCAAGATTCATATAGTTTAGCTACTGCTATCTAACTTTATTTGGTTCTGTTGGCCTCTTAATATATGGAGGGAAGCTGGCAGATTATAGCCTCTTAATATATAGAAAGTTTTATTTGCAATTATTTACATGATGTTAGTAAGTAGTTGAAAGAAATTTTCTTTTTTCTTAATATTTAATTTACATATATTTTTATTTACTCTATTTTTTATTTTTATTTTTTATTATTGCCTTTGTCTTCAAAATTATCACAAATAGCTAAAATAAAATATATGAATATGTCCCACTTAATGAGATTCATGTCTTTTATGTAATTCATCATAAAAAATCACTTCTCAAAAGTTTATCCAAACGGTTTTACTTTTTTTAAAAAAAGTCACTTTTCCAACGCTAATCCAAACATAAATCACATTTCACTTTTGATTTCTACTCAAAATTCCTTTTCCAAAATAACTTCGACAAAAAAGTTACTTCTTCAATTAATTGTTGAGGTAGTTGGGTTGTCTGGGGGGTATGGATTTTGTGGGACGATGATGATATCTAGATTACATAAATTACTTCTTATAAATAGTTTTTGCATTGTGAGATAACTAGGTTGGGTAAACTGAAATGGGATTTCACTGTTGTCTACGCTAGCTTGAAAGAACAAGAGCGACATGGGCTTTGGGAAGAATTATGGTCAATTGCTCGAAGTAATTCTCTCCCGTGGATGATGGCAGAGGACTTTAACGATATTAGAACTCATTACTAATTGTGTAAAAAAAACTATACTAGAGCTCCTCATGAACCAAAAAAGAGGCATGGGAATTAACCAAGAGAAGTGTAAAAGATTCTCTGAGAACATTTAGGGATGTAAACTCGTTAAGCTCAGAACTGAGGGTCCGAAGTATTGTTGGAAAGGCTTGATAATTAACTTTGCCATGCATATGTTCAAAGTGCTAGATCAACCCTTCTATCACAGCCAATGGATGCGTCTATTCTGTGATACTATTGTCAAGGTTGGTCCAAAAATCCATTCGAACCACCAATGGATGTTCAAAAAACACTGGATTTGGTAATCTGAAAAAAAAAATCATCAAAGTGGTGATAAACTAAAATAATAAATTCAGTTAATGATAATCTAAATTCACCAAAGTTGAAAATTGAAAATTCAGATTTTTTTTAAGAAATTAAGCCTGTCTGGATTAACACCGGGTTACTTCGGGTTACCC
>JANTPZ010110123.1:0-10858 GCA_025593235.1 Vachellia pachyceras | reverse complement strand
TTACGATTTTTTCAATTCAATTTTTCAAGGATGCTTGCTTGATTGGACTTAATGATGCGCCAGAATTGGGTCCGAATTACAAGTTGAAGTGTGGAGAAAGATGAAGATGAAAAAGTGGGTCCCACTTCTATGTGGTCAACGTTGCAAGAGTAGGGTGCATCCCTTACTTCTCATCTTTCTCTGCGCTTCATCTGAAAATCACCAAAATGTCCTGTGGGAACTAATTCCATGATGCTCCTCTAGCTGTTTTCTTGTTCATGATAACTGGTAAAAGTCATATTTTGCAACAGTTACCCTTGTCTTAACTTTAAAAAATGTTGCTTGTTGAACTTTTCTCCTCTCCCTCTCTCTGTATTCCCCCCCTCCCTGAATTGTGAATTAACTAACTATTATTTCGCTGTGATGTATAGTAAATAATGCAATTATTTGTCCCCATAATAATGCAATTCATTGTTATTTTATTCAACTTCACAACAGTCACCACTGACTGTATTCTATATTTCAAACTTTGACTTTCTAGAAGCCTTCTTTTCAAATATAATTAGTTTATTTTATGATGAAACATTTTAGTTTTTTTTTGACACATTCATAAAAAATTACATTCATAATAATGTATCTAATACCAAAGATTTTATAGATGCATTAATAAATAAAAAAGGCATTGAATTGTTTAATATTGATCTGTTTTTGCTTTAGCCGAAAGATTCCCATTCAATTAGCCTCTTGACAAAAGGAAAACAAAGAAAAGAAGAACCTGGAGGCTTCATGTTGAGAGTATCTGATGATTGTGATTTTTGAAAAGAAATCTGTAAACAAGAACGGTACATGCTCTTAACATTCAAACCATTCATGTAAAAGCCAATTCCCAGTTGGCATGTGTTCAAATCTAAACCCTTCTCAGATATGCGTTAAAGCATGTCAATTGATTTGTCTGTTCATTATGTATGTTGTAGTCTATGCAGATGGCTTGGGTTTTAATTTGTAATAGCTCTTAACTTTGGAGCTTAAGAAATAGGTGACATACTTGAAAAGATAATGTTTCAACCAAGACAAAGGAATTATGTTATCCTTTAGCTTTAAGGAGGGGAAAAAGGAGAAGAAAAGAAAAGTAATGTGCCTGGTATACTAGGTATTATTTATGAGATGGTGCTTATAATATTTGTTATTGCTTTTGTTTTGTTTCTAATTTGTCTACTGTTAGATAAGTTAATGCTTTTATTTTCATTACAAGCTATTTTGTACGACATCAAATATAATTAGTGTAGATTTTGAATTCGAATGTTAACTTGTCATGGCCATAAGAATCCGAGCTCACTAATAAAATCATGGAACCATGAACGTTCTGCTCTTGCTTAATATTCTGTTGTCTGTCATTATGCAGATAAAACGAGAAATCTCAACAATGAAACTGATTAGACATCCAAACGTCATACGTTTGTACGAGGTTAGAAGTTAGTGAATGATCCCCTCCAAATATGATTGCAACTTTGCAAATTTTTCACTTAGTCAAAATTTATCTTGCTTCTTTCTGAATTGCAATTCACTTATGACAGCATTCATGATGTAGGTCATGGCTAGCAAAACAAAGATATACATTGTATTGGAATTTGTGATTGGAGGGGAATTATTTAATAAAATTGTAAGACTGGTTTGCCTTTGTATTTTCTTTTGGTCGCGATTCAAGTTCAATATATAAACACAATCTTGTTGTATGTTAAGTTTTATGGATGTTATTTTTATTTTCTCGAGACAGGCAAGCAAGGGGAGGTTGAAGGAAGATGAAGCCAGAAAATATTTTCAGCAGCTTATATGTGCTGTGGATTACTGTCACAGTAGAGGTGTTTTCCATAGAGACCTAAAGGTGTGTCTCTCGTGTAACACAGTTGCTCCATCTTTTTAGTTTACTTCTTTTTTCCATTTTTTTCATGGAAGAAAAGAGGAGACAATGAACCTATAATGATATCTTCAATAATCAGTTCTGTTCCTTATCATGTGCTCGTTGAAGTTAGCTATTCAACAAAATTTATGTGAGAAACTTGATTTTTGGAGGAAGAAATTGAAAGTTTGTAATATTGTACGGGCAAGAATTTTTTCTTAGTAGTTTATGTGCTTACACAACATTGAGGGAGAGAAAAGAGTGAGATCAAAGAAATAAATAAAAGGAAAAAATGGTTAACATGGTTTACTATATTTTGTCTATTACAGCCTGAGAATCTGTTGTTGGATGCTAGTGGAGTACTTAAAGTATCAGATTTTGGATTAAGTGCGCTTCCTCAACAAGTCCGAGTGAGTATAATGAGCAAATCCTTATAAAATTGTAACAATCATATCCAAGTTGTAATTGATGACCATATTTGTATCAGGAAGATGGTTTGCTGCACACAACATGTGGTACGCCGAATTATGTTGCCCCAGAGGTATGGTGGCTTCTTCTACAAGTTACTATATCGTTGTCTCATAGGCCTTTTCTTTCTTCATATCTACTTCCCTATTACAGGTCATCCACAATAAAGGTTATGATGGTGGGAAGGCTGATCTTTGGTCATGTGGTGTTATTCTTTTTGTTCTAATGGCTGGCTTTTTGCCCTTTGAAGAAAGCAACCTGGTGGCTTTGTATAAAAAGGTGGTTCTTGTTTACTCCCACTTGAACTCATATTTTCAGAATGCAGTACAGTTAAGCATCTTGAAGGGGAAGTGGAATTCCTTTGCTAAAAGCAGGTTTACTTTTGCTGTATCACCCATGAGTCCTAATTAAAATACCCATGACCTTGCAATTTGATCCTAAAATTCCACCAGAATTCTTAGTTCCACTGTGGCCCACTTGGCAGTCGGCAGCAATTGCATCTAGGAAGTAGTGGAAGGCTATACTAGTCGATAAGAACCTTTGGAGGAACTATATTTTGAAAGCTAGCTTACAAGTCAATTTGGTGCTTATTTCTAATAAGTGCAATGGTGTCCTTGATTAGTTTAAATCCCCAATAAATTCTCTCAAGTTAAAGTGAAATAGGTCGAGGATGCAAGATGCTCCATGTAAAAAAAAAAACGTGCAATTGTTTCTAGGGGTGGAGATAGACCAGACGGCCTGGCCTGTAAAAGCTTGTATGGGCCTAGGCACAGGCCAAAAAATATGCCTGTACACAGGCCATAGGCCATACCAGATTCCATCCAAACAGTTTTAGCTTGTTTGGGGTGAAGCCTGGCCTATTTCCACTTTTGTGTCTAAAAAATTTGTATTTTTTTGGAGGGGGTGGGTCATGAAGGAGTCTGTTCTACCAATTAAATGTTATTTGAACTCCATTGATACCTTGCAGACCAGACATAAAATCATTACTTTTATGACAGTTATGCTCCTTCTGGTTCTTTTTATAAGCAATATTCTCCAACATTGAGTGGTCTTTTTTATAAGTAAAAAAATTTGTTTGTCTGAAAGTTTAATACAATTTTTTTATTCCCCCTAATTTATTGTATGTTTATTTTTTCTCGATTCATTCTCTCATCTATTTTTTTAATCATCCTTTTCATAAATAAGTGTATACTTGGAAAATAATTACATCTCCATCAAATTTAGTGTGTTTAAATAAATTTAAGTACCAATTCATTTTGCGTAATTTTATAGTTGATTGTAAAAAGAACTGGACAGAAAACCTCGTACATGGGTACTATATTTTGCTTGCAACTTTTAACCTCGTAAAGGGGTACTATATTTTGCTTGTAACTTTTTATGTTCATAGTACTGCTTCACAACTCATAAGGTTTCTAGTTTGCTATGCCTCACAGATATTCAAGGCTGAGTTCACCTGTCCACCATGGTTCTCTACAAGTGCAAAGCGATTAATTAAGAGAATTCTTGATCCCAATCCTGCTTCAGTATGCTGAATTTTGATTTTACTTATTTGACTTATGTGAAACAGTTTAGCTCTTTTCTTCCAGCCCTGGCAGAAAACGTAACTTGATTCTTATTTCTTTGGTCTAAAACAGCGAATTACAATGGCTGAGCTCATTGAGAACGAATGGTTTAAGAAGGGATATACGCCTCCTAGATTTGAGCAGGCTAATGTCAGTCTTGATGATGTGGATGCTATTTTTGGTCATTCAACGGTAAGAGTTTTCGTTTACTTGTCTGATTTTTAGAAAGATTACAATACCTCCTTGGATTTCAAAATGTGTCTTTTAAAAAAATGTGCATCAACTACCCTCAGGCCAGTTTATGATTTAAATCCTTTTGCCCATTTCTTGTAACGCCAATGATTAGTTTCCTCCTTCAATTTTCTTTCTATGTCGAATAGCACTTTAGATATAACAAAAGGTAGCATCTCTGTTTAGTTCGAGAAAATAAGCACACTTCAAATACTGAAGGATGACAGTGAAGAAATGTGTTCTACTTTTTTTTCTTGGGGGGGGGGATGCCTATTGATGACACAATTTAAAAAGAAAATTGATGGGGGATATTATAGTTTTTCACTTTAACTTTTGATGCCCATAAGATGTAAAAGGAGAAATGAAATCAAAAGTAAAATATGATTTACTAGACATTGATTATATCCTTTAATTCCATATTAATAGACCGATTAAATATAATTGCCCATTTTCTTATTACCTCCAATCCTTAGTAGAAGATTTAGTTCAGGGTTAAATTTCATTATAAATATAAGACTCCAATCCACTTTTTCTCTCAAACAGAGTCTTTTTCTCAAAGTATTCATATTGATTGAATACAATAAGGGGTTTCCATCTAAGTATAGTCATGACGAAATATGATATTTTAGGAAAATTAACCCATAATTATTACAAATAACTAACATAACCAACTTCTATCTATCTATATAGTATATTGAGCATTAAAGGAAGCATTTATATAACTACCTTTATATTAAGCATTAAAGGAAGCATAAAAGCACTTGTATAATTTTTTTTGCTAAGTACTGAAGTCAATTATGTTTGAGGCATTGTCAAGTATACAAGAATTAGTACAAAATATTATAGTTTGGTACACTAGCATTGGAAGTATCCGTAGGGAAATGGAATTGAATTCCATGTGTTAAGAATGTTTGATACAAAATTGGGACCATGGAATTGACCTCTACATAGACACCATTTCCATTAATTCACCTATCGTAAAACCTAAAATTTATAATTCCACCTTTCATGAGTTCATTCCCCCCACCCTTGAGCTTCTGCCCTCTAGGAATGGTGACCTCCCCCACCGCTCGCAACCACTCACTTAGTAACGGCAACCATTATTAGATCTAGTTTTTTGTGTTCACTTCACCATCGACGCATGACCTCCTTGCGATCTTCAAAATTGGATCTCCAATAGCCACATTCATGAACTTGTTCTTCCAACTCACCGCTTCAATCTCCCACCATGGTTCTAGTACTTCGTCTTCTTTCTGGCACAGATATTAAACTCGAAACCAGAAAAGGAGAGGGCAACAAACTAGAAGAGGAATAAGAGTTGAAAGGGAAGAATGTCAAAAGTGACGGCAAAACAAAAATTCATGCTCTGGTCGAAGCATGATGGTGAGTGGGGGACTCATTCTCCACCTTTGGTGGCTAGATCTCTGTTTTCTCACCTCCTTTGTCCATCACCAGATTATCTTCAATTTCTTTTTCTTTTTTCTACTCTTCCTCTTCAATTTTAAGCAAAACATTTCCTTTTTGATTCAATTCTCTGTTTGCTTTTTGATTGGATCCGGACTTTGATTTGATGTTGAGTTGGGTTGATTTTTCGTTGAAGGGCTGTCGTTTTTTACCGTAGTGAACGGTGGTTTGGAGTTTGGACTTTGGATGTTTGAGGCATTGCAATTTTTTTTTTTTGAAAGAAGGCATGTTTAGTACTTAAACTTTCTAAATAAAAATGAATTCTATGTACATACCAAACGCATTTTTAAATTTCATTTCCATCTCCATTTTGTTTTTTATACATCTTTTTATTCCATTTTCATCAAAATCAATTCCAACCTACCAAATCAGTCCTTAACATTGATGCTTCTCCGAATGAATTTTGAATTTTGTATCTCTGTGTTTTCTGAGCTTGGAAGCATACCTTGAGAGTCCCAACCCAATTCATCTAAACTTCCATGTATAAAATATACGCTAGATTCAATATCCAGTAGTGAAGTTAAACATATATGTACCCTAAGATCCTGTATCTTTTTTATCAATTCATAATTGCTGACTCGCAAAAGAAAAACAATTTGAAGACTAAATTAATGGATATAAAAAACCCTAGCATACTAAAGAATCCCTTCAGTCAAGAGGTCAATTGTCACTCTATATATCTTAGAAGCCCATATCACATCCATTGTTGAGATCTGTACGCTCTAAATCCATCCCAATGCTTTTGGACTCATGCTTGAGGAGCCTAAATCTCACACACACAAAATGGAATAGTTGCATTTATAATCAAACCTACTGCGAATTATAACAAAATAAAGCAAGTGCACATAAACCTATTGCACGTTATAGCAAAATAAAAAACAAGTGCACATCTGAATCTACTATGAAAAGGGAGATTTATTGTAAGGTCATGCATTAACGAACTATTTATTGTAATGTCCCAAGGGTTGTCAATAGCAGCTACTTCACCTGTTAATGGTACTCCTTGACTTGTCATTAACAACACCTTGGGACCTTACAATAAATAGTTTGTTAGCGTGGACCTTACTCAACCTGTTTCGCCTCTGGTTGTCCTTGGCATTAATCGATAGTCTTTCGAGGTAGCCCTTTTCCAGTGTCGTGGTAAGAACTCCTCTGACTAATGATCAATGCAAACAGCTCCTGTGAGCGCAGCGGAGTTTGCATGGGTGAGGTGGAGGATCTTTGCGGAGTGTGGGCCCAGAAATGGTTGCGATAGTTTGTTCGTGGCTGTCTTCCAATGAATTGATGGAAGCCCGCTGTAAATTCTACTGCTTAATGGCCCGACAGCAGGCAGAAAACAAGACGAATCACAGAGCTGATGCATGTTTGTTTTGGGCGCCGAAATAGTTCGGAACTTCAACGATCCATTAATGCTTGTGCTTTGTCGTTCGCTCTCAAAATATGATTCAGGTGTCCTAATTCAGTGACTTCCTTTTGACTTTCCCGCCACCACCTGTTAAACCGGTGGCTGGAAGATGCCATTGATGTGTATAGAAGGAGAAAATAGAATAAAACCGTAAAATATGAGCCACGATTACCTCCTCCGATGCTTTATTCCCAAACTATCCTTTTCTTATTATTTTCCTAATAACTTGCATTTCCTATTTCCACATATTAATTATATGTATTCTAAGTTAGATCTCGATGTATGTTCTGGTGGTGCAGGATTCTGAAAATCTTGTTGTAGAGAGGCGAGAAGAGGCGCCAGCAGCACCTCTAACTATGAATGCATTTGAGCTTATCTCTACGTCCCAAGGCCTCAACCTTAGCAGTCTTTTTGAGAAGCAAATGGTACGTTTATTTTATCTTATCTATGAAACAATTGGCGTGCCCTGGGAAAATGGACGCAGTCACGGACATAAGACTCAAACTTGTGAGAATGCTATGATACCATTAAACCTAAAGTGTCCATGTATAATTAATTATAGTGTTGCACTATATCTATTTAGAGTGATCACCATATGTTAAATACTGAATCTTTATCATGCTTCACATGATATGCTTCCTTTTACTCAATTTAGGCAAGCAGATATGTAGTTATGGAATGGATGAAGTATAAAATAACCTAAAATAAATTTAATTAAAATGATTGCCTTTTGAAGGCCGCTTGATTTCTTCACCTTTCTTATTCCTGTCTTGCAACTAGGGACTTGTTAAAAGGAAAACAAGATTCACATCCAAGTGTTCAGCAAACGAGATAATTTCAAAAATTGAGCAAGCTTCAATGCCTTTGGGTTTTGATGTTAAGAAGAACAACTGCAAGGTAAAAGTACTACTGTTCCTGTTCCTGTTTCGAATTTGTGTTGTTTCATTTCTAATTCTTTTGGAAATATATGGTGCTCTGCTAATAAGCAAGACAAATAACTGAAGCAAATAGTTTTTGCTGCCATCCATGCATATCTATTGGTTCTACCTTATTTTGCACAACTGCACGCAGAATGATGTTATATTACTATTTTTGGTCCTATAAAAGATAAAAGAGATTGTGAACTATCAATTTGGTTCTCTAGAGATCTTTTCTTTCAATTTAGTCACTCAATTATGATACTTACAATGTTATTTGTGCCAAGTTTGCTGGCCAAAATATTAAAGTTAACGGACTTTGAAATTTGTTGTTTAAATTTTGGACCGAAATAGAATGCAAAGGAATGATTACATGCATGTTTAATGATTGAGATTGAAAGAAATAGATCTTAGAGGGTCAACATTTGAAAAGGCACTCACCTGTGAAGGACCAAACATGGGATTTTTCTCATTAACTTTTCATGCCTGATTTCTAATGTCAATATCTTTCTGTTGGATATGTCCACTTCTAATAAGATCTCTAACTATTCATCTCAGTTGAAGATTCAAGGGGAAAAAACTGGACGCAAAGGTCATCTATCTGTAGTGACTGAGGTAAATGATTCTCAAGTATTTCTTTTCTGATATTCAAGGGTGCAAGTCAAGTTTGACTGTAATCGGGATCAATATTACTTACAAATTTAATATGTTTTCTGTTAATTGCATGGGGATATTCTAAATCATTTTTTTCCCAAGTGACACTCCTCGAGAAAAATATTTTTTTGTTACTTGGAAAAGTATAGAGTCCACGTGTTCAGAAAATATCACTCCAATGAATGGTAAATATAATAGTAATAGATGATTTAGTTTTATATTTGATGTGACACGAATGAGTCATGAATAAGTAGTGGTAGATGATTCTACTTTTATATGGTATGTTGATTCTAAGTGTTTTGTTTTGACTTATATTTTTCAGGTCTTCGAGATGGCCCCTTCACTTTGTATGGTTGAGATTCGCAAAGCTGGAGGAGATACTTTGGAATTTCATAAGGTGAGATTCATAATGTTTACTCCACAACTATTTATTTGTGTTTGCTTATCTGAGTGAGAGTTCTTGGTGGATAGATGCTTCACCTCAAAAATCATAAAATTGTGTGTTCATATAATATTTTGGTATGATAGCATCACATCTTTTGAAAAAAATAATATTGAGGTTTTGTATTGTCTCCTCATATCACTTAAAAATTTAAATCCTTTGGGACCACACGTATTAATACTCCCTCTGGCTTTAGGATCCTGGTTTCACCATTGTATTATAGTAACTTCTAATTCTTTCACCATGATATAATAGATAAGGTAGCTAGGAAGAAGATAGGTTGAATAAGAGAATAGGGGGATGAATAGGCAGAGAGAAGAGAGAATAGAAGATAAAAATTGAAGAAATCAAAATTACATTCATGGAATGATTCAGCCTGCTTACTATCAGCTATCCAAGCAACTATAGCCCTCAATGATGGATATTAACCACCAATAGCCACTAACACCCCTTGCATTATTAATATTGTATCAATGCTCCCTCTAGAGCTCTCTTTGCCATGCCCCAAAGTATCAAGACCTTTAAAATCTAAGCTAGAAACATTTTTGAAATCAAATAGGGTTGAGGTCCATTTTTCACCTCAGCCATCGTCCAGGTTAAGTGTGACCGTTAGTTAACCTAATAAGCTCAGTTTGCAGGTCCATGTGTCTTCCATGTGATTTTTTTTTTTTGGTTACGGGGCAAATGTGTCCTTGAAATTTTTACTTGCGTTTGGAAACTGTAAGTGTTTTTTTGGTTCAATGTTGCCCAGCATTATCTAGATTAAATTTGACCAAATATGTTGAGCTAACAAATCTGTATATCATCAACTTCATTTGTTTTTCAAGTTAGATTTATAAAATAAGGACAAACTTAAAAAAAAAATGTACCCCACATGAAAGGTTGGAGAAAATCTCAGGGTACTTACATATTTCGGCATCGCTGGAGTACCAAGAAGATCTGATCAATGGATACAAGACGCGGTGAAGGAGATTGTCAAGAAGGCCATTGACAATCCTTCACGATTGTGCTTCCATTTTGATTTTTTTCCAATCCTTCATGCAGGGTGAATTTTTTTTCCCTTATTTATAAATCTAATCTGGATAAAAAATGAAGTGCATGACATGTAGACCTGCTAGCTTAGAACAATTGGTCAACTAATGGTTAAAATTAGTTTGAATAATAGCCACTGCGACATTGCTAGAATCTGGAAATTTCAAAGAGACCTTGAATCCAAAAAAAAAAAAACTTTCGAAAGCCTTGTGTTTTTGTGGGAAAACTTCTAGGGAAAATTTTCACTTTAACCCAAAACAATAAAAAATGATGCGGTTGACATGTGGTTGCCAGCTCAGTATATTTGGTCAACCAATGGTGAAATTTAATCTGGAGAATGGTCTCGAGGACATGGCTATGATTTGAAGCTTCCATGACAACATTGAATCCCAAAAAAGAAAAAAAAACTTTGGCTGTATTGCTCTTAAAAGTTCTGGGATGAAAATGGACTGTAACCTAATCAAATATATCGGAGATTACATTGTTAAAATTTATATAAATGGACCCAAGCGGCCTCCTCACCAACTTTCCTCTACCATAACAGAACAAGAAGTTGAGCAGGATCCCATTGCCCACATCATATTGATTTTTGCCATTGTAATTCAAAAGCCTGGTTACACACAATTATGTGGAATAACAAGGGCATCTGTATTAATTCCCCATCCTTGTCCCTCTGAAATCACCTCTTGGCTCTGCAGTAGCAACAGCCGCTAGTAGGTAGAAGAATAAGGGAATAGAGAGGATGGATAGGTTGAGATGAGAGAAGAGAGAACTGGAGGAAATCAAAATGCCATTTATAAAATGATT
>JANTPZ010110120.1:0-22300 GCA_025593235.1 Vachellia pachyceras | reverse complement strand
TTTAAATCTCAAGAAAAGCTAAAGAGACAAGGTAGCAAAACCTTCTAACCTTAACTAAGTTGCTTTGAAAATGTGTATGAATTTATGCATGACTTGTATTGAAAATTTATGATGATTGAAAGTGTGAATATGTGCTTTTGTGTGTTATGGCCATATGCATTTAATTGTTACATGTTGCACTTTTATGAATTCACACTCATATTGAAAGTTGTCATGCAATTTTATAAATTGTGTTGGAAAGTTTTGCTATTGGGATTTCCAAAAATCTCATTATTTCCCCAACCAACCATGTAGGTGGAAGTTCAAGAAAGGGTAAGAGCAAAATGAATGGTGATTCAAGAAGGCATAATGTTGTGCTTTTATATATTAAAGCTATGTGTGATATTAAAAATTTATGTTTAAGTTTGTATGTGGTTTGTAAATTAAACCTGTACATATGTGGTAGTCAAAGAGAGGTGAAAGCATGCTTTAAATATAGGCTAATGCATGTTTAATTATGAGCAAAAGGATAAAGCAAGCAATCATGGCAAAAAGAAAGAAAATGAGAATAGCAAAACTCCATAAAAGTGATAGTAAGGTTGATAAAACCCCCAACTTTGGTATGACGTGAAACAGGGCAAATGAACTCCAAATGAAATGAAATTTTCCAGAAATATAGTTGATGTTGCAAACTTTAAAATAAGCTAAAGAACACTGGAATTGGAATTTTTTACGAGGATTTATGATGTTCCAAATTTGGCAAAAAATCACAGAAAAACTGGGGAAAATGAAAAATTACCAAATGAACAGTGCAACTTTGTGTAATAAACTGATTCAATTGGGCAATTTTTTGACCCAATGAGTATTTTTCCCCTGTAGAGGATCTTGAAAGATTCAAATAGAAATTGGAACCACTCGATTTCAATTTTTCTAAAATTAGTTATGAATTTTCAAAGTTGGGCCAAAATTCAGTGAATAATAACTTTTAAAAATCAAATTTTCATGTTTGATTTCTTTTGACTTTTTAAGCTATTCAAGGCCCAAGAATGATTCCATAATAATATAAAATGAAGCTAAAGGGGTTAGTTAATGTGTGTTTCAAGCGTGCTAGCCCCTCTTCGTTTCACTCTCTCTCTAGGGTTTCGTGGCTCAAGAGCGAATTCAAATTCAGAATGGGATGCCACTACTGTTCACGAGCACTCATGTTTATAGAGCTCATGGAGTGCATCATAATCCAAGATTAATCTTTTTATTAATCTTGAAAAATTCAAATTTTGCAATCTTAATTTGGATTAAATTGATCTCATCAAATCATATCCATTTAATTAATCCAAATAATGAGCCAACGAATTTAATTTATCTTTATAAATTAAATTAATGCTAGTTATTTAATTTATCAAATAAATTAAATATTAAACTAACACACACAAATATTATTTACATAATATTGTGCAATTTCGAATTTTAACATATATATACATATATATATTTAAAATTCAAATAAACCCCAGAAATAAAAAGCTCATGTTGAGCTGTTCTTGCGTGCGACCCTGTAGGCCCATATAAAGTTGGCAGTTAGCTAATCTCACCACAAGCCCACAAGTCGTAAGCGGTCTCTATTAAGACATTACGACTACCCAAATCATACGGGGATCGTAACACGTCGCAACCTTCTATGCAACCACATCACGTCCCTTTTGTCACGCGATATCTCGGTCAAGGATGAGGCATGGATGATGTCATCCTCCTATTCCCAACCATTACTTTCTCGATCCCTAAGTTGTCTGATCAAAGAAACAAAAACCCCTTTTCGTTACAGTATGACCATACATTTCTCAGACTCACTCATCAAGGGCCAGTAATATCTCTCAACTAATGTGAGGGACAAATCCCATCTTGATCACTCGCATTCCTCACATGAAAACCCTTAAGCCCGATTATAGCCTTTATCATCACCCGATCAAAAGTGACTTTTGACTAGGTCAAAGCTTAGTGACTTTCATGTAGGAATCCATGATGATTTCAGGTTAAAGGGCATTATGACGTGATTACATATGAGATAAGCTAATGACTTAATCCATGCAGCTTTCTCATAGCGGGTCAGTCCAGCACCTTGTTCTCTTACAAGTGCCTATGAATTTAACTCGTATCTCCATACCTTATCAAAGTCATACTGATCTTACTTTATCTTTGTTCCCACATAGATAACCGACCAGGGACATTTAGGACAATCTTCATAATTTGCCCATGGATGCAATTATCATAATAAAAATGCAAAAGTTATGATAATTAAATGGAGAAAATACATTAAAATAAATAATGTGTGAAGTACAATGGTTGGCCCCCTAAGGCACAATTTCCAACAAATGTAATGTCCTGAAAAAAATAAAATAAGAGATAAAAGGATCATATTTTCCTCTCCCGTTCGTCCACTTCACAGGCACCATACTAGTTTTGTGTTATGTAAAAAAATCCCCAACCTCTCGCTCCATCTCTCCATCCTTTCTTGTCATTGTCATCTGCATCTTCCTCCGATCAAGATCTCTTACCGTTGCATTTTCCCTTTCTCTTCTCTTGTTTCCCATCTTGCAAGTTTGTGGATGTGTTACAGCAAGTTCCCTTTCCATTGTCCTACTTATTCGTTTTTACAATAGAAGCTTGGGTGATCATGTGATATGTCAAACAGTTCCTCTTTATTTTGTTGTTGCTGATTAAAAGAGAATATAAGGGCTAGAATAGTAGTTCTTGGAGTTGAATATTGAGAAGTTTAATGCTAGAGAAGAATTATTTATATTTACCTTGTTGATAAATCGACCTGTGGATACATGTAGAAGTAGATATTTTAATTGATGTTTGAGATTATACTGTGTGCTATTGGTTATGATCTGGGAGTGTTTATATGGTGAACCAAATTTTTATGCCCACAAGTTGTTTGCTGCTATAATGCCTAAGAGAAGAATGTGATTAGGATGTTGTTGAAATAGTTAGATAACTAGGGCTTATGTTATTAGAAGACTATAAGAACTTGAAAGGTGTTTTATTTTGAACTCCACCTTTTGTGTGTGTGTGTGTGTCCTACTTTGGATTAAGTATGATTATATATTATTTTTCTATGAGATGCTCAAGGGCAAATAAGAGTTACTTGATATTAGATGCATTAAAAAAGGGTAAATATGCAAATTTAGTAATGAAGTTATTGGTCAATAGCACCCAGCACAATTAACTTTTGAAGGTGCAAATTTATTTTTTTTAAAAAATTCTTCTTATTAATAGCATATATTAAATGATTTTTTTTCAATCAAAAGGGTAATTTTAAAATGCAAATGATTAAAATGAGTATTTTAGTGAAATAAACATATTTCTTTTCAAAAAACAATTAACTTATCTAGTTTTTTAATATCTTCAAATCACTATTTAGTTCCAACCCCTTTGGTCCTATTTATTGAGTAGAGAGGGAATGAATTTATTTGATCTGATTTTTAAGTCACATAGTTAATTTTTCATATGAATGCACAATTTTACCTTTCATTCATTATTGTGTCATTTTTGTTCTCATCATGAGGATATAATGTGTATCCTCATGAGTATATTAAATTTAAGATAATTAAAATTGTATCTTCATGAGGATACAATTTTACATTTCAAATGATTAAATTGAGATAAAGTTAAAGTCATTTGAAACATGTCAAAAGTAAATTATAAATGATCAAATAAGAATATTTACAATATGGGGTAGTATATCAACAGCATTCAAAAAATGAGAGTGATTCATCCTTGCGCTAAATTCCAAGCCTTCTTCCTATGGTGTCCCAAAAGACACATGCAATAGTAAAAGAAAAAAAAAAAGCATCTCAAAGGACAGAGCAGACAAAACAGAGCCAGCAGTATCCAGAAGAAAGGAATAGACATAAACCCATTAACAAGCAAAGCTTTTATAAAAGCCTATCATTCCTAAAATCCCATGTGCACAAAAGTACATTCACCAACAAATTCAGGAAAAAAAAAAAAGAGCACTCAAATCCCTTCCTTTATCCCCCCGGGGCTCTCTCCCTCACTTTTTCAGCCTTCTTTTATATTTTCCTTCTTATCTCTATGTTCCTTATTCCAGCTTTGCAAACCCTGCTCTCAGATCATGATCTAACTTTGTACATCCAGCTAGAATCTGCTTTTCATTGGAGATAATGATATTTGGAAGAAGTCATAATCAACCTTTCAAAACCGTTTCATCAATACAATATATTAACTTTATCATGCAAAGGAGAATAAGTTACGTTGTAAATCAATACATGGAAAATTGAGAATGAGGAAAATTTGGCATGTAGATAGTTAGAAGTGGATAAAACTTTGACGAATTGAAATTTCTTTATTTGTTTTTATTATTAAACTTTATATATTATTGCAAATGTGGAATAATCATAATTGTCTCCATAAAAAATATATCATAAAGTAAAAATGAGGGTATGTTTGATTTCATATTTTTAAAAGAGCTTTTTTGTTTTAAAAATAGAAATTTTTTTTAAAAAAATGCATTTTTTGGTTGTGTATAAATTACAAGTTATTTTGGAAAACTAAAAAAAATCGTAGCATTATATATTTTGATGTTTTGTCACTATTTGTTCTAAAACATTGGGGGGGGGGAATTATATTTTCATTAAGAGTAATTATTTAAATATTGGAAATCATTCTTTCACCATTCACTTCACCATCTTAAATATGTTTTCTAAAATAATAATTCTACATAATTGTTATAAGAGCATAAAAATAGAGAATATAATCAAACAAACCTTAAATTGCTTTCACCTTTTCTTGCTTCCAAGGATTCAATTTGATAGGTATTATTACTTTGAAATTTATATTCCACTGCTTAAAATAAAAATAAAAATGAAGATGTTTTAGTAAAAAGGTATTTTAGTGTCATTCAAGGGCATTTAATTAATTTAAAATTTTTGGATTTTTAAATCCTAACATGAGATTAATTTTCTCTTATGGTGCTAAAATGTTATTCCTAATATTTTATTGAAAAGGTTGGCCTCATAATTAAGGAGTGCATGCATTAGATATATCGTGGAGAAATGAAAATCCAATTTAAATAAAAATAATCCTTAGCTGATAATGATTTTGTACCCTTTTAAATTTTATAATCAAAAGTAAGCTAGCATGTGGATTTTCATAAGGATGAAAAAGTTAACTGTTGTTTTAATCAACCTTTTGAAAATTTTTCAATATATTAATATAGTGTAACAATAATTGAGAACGCACACGATACTTTAATAAAGCCACCAACAAATTAAATCTATCTATTTAAGCATTCATAACAAAAACTTTCCTGAACTTGCAAAGTAGTGATGGGTTTCACAGGTGAATTGGTGAGGAGTGTCTTCTCCAGAAATCGATCCACTCATCATCGTCATGAAACCAAAGTGAGTCTCTCCCTCCCTCCCTCTCTCCTCCTCTCTCTTATCTCTTTCACAATTCTGACTCAAACAGTGTTCTTATTAATGCTGATATATATAGGTGAGAAGCAATAATAATGGTGTGGAAAAGAGAAGATGGGTGTCTGTAAAATCTTACTTGTGTGGTGATGAGCTCAATTCGGTGCTTGCCGAGGAGGATTCAGCGTCGGTTAAGAGCTCGGAGGAGACGGCTTCACAGCCTACACAGGAGGAGGTTTTGTCATGCGGAGAGGATCAGACTAAGAGTGAAGAAACTGTGGAGAATAATTATGTGATAGAGAATGACGATAGCAGGAAAAATTCCAACTCAAAATTGTTGAATGAAGAGCAAGCAGCTATTCTGATTCAATCTGCATATAGAACCTTTCTGGTTAGCACACAACACTTGAATAAAATTAGTTGACGTGTGGGAATTGCGTTTCTACTGCTTGGGGATGAAGCATCCGAACATGGCTTTCTCTTCTTTCCTTTCACCATCTGCTGCCGTCATCTACCCCACAACGATTTTGGAGTAAAATATTTTTTTCAATAACTTCTTGTATTAAAGTATTAATTTAGTAACACCAAATATTTTTTAAAGTAATTTTCTGTAGCAGTGTATATTGAGTGCTATTGAAAAAATATTTTTAGATGTTGAGTGCACAGAAAATTGTTCTGAGTATAGGATTTTACTAAAATAATAATTTAAGATACTGAATGTTTTTTTTTAAAAAAAAAAGTGTTCTCCATCCATCATTTTACCCAAAAAGGGTAGTGTAGTTTTGGGTAGAGGACAGCAGTGGATGGTAAAAGAAAACGATAGAAGCCAGGTTCGAAGCATTCAAGTACTACTTCAATTATAAATGTAAGAGTTAAATAATTAATTTATAAATATTAAAAATAAATTTATTTAGGTATTCACTTATTCCAGATGAAAAATCCTTTGACAAATGCCATTGATAGGGATAATTTAAAATTAATATAAATTTGAAAAGTAAAGAGAATTGAGGTTTTACATTTAGAATTAAAAATTATAACCTACTTCTTTAACTCGTACATTTAGGACTAGATGAGTATTTACAAAGCTCCATCTAGTTTTACAGTAAATGTGTGAAAGTGATATATTTAATTTGGACAAAATTTGCATTAGTAAAGTCATGTTTGAGCATATATTCTTGGCATTGAATTTAATTGTCTTCAGTTCTGGGTCTGCTTGCTTGCTTGGTAAGTGATAAAATGTGGGGAAGTTGATAATTTTCTTAATCAATATGTTAATTTGCACTTTTCCTCATCTTTACTCTTCCTGTTCCTGTCCGTTACACTCAGGTGTTTTGGTGACAATAATTACTGAATATAATTATTTGAAAACAATTCTTAAGAATTTTGCCATCCTACATGAAAATAAATGTTTTTTTGAGTTCTGTTCACATAATTTTGTATTGCATTACATTTCACAGCCTAATTGAAATTAGATCATTTGATTATACCACGTGAAGAAAACGTGGGAAAACATGAAGATACATACCCCTAGTTCTAAATGTAGGTGCGAGATAATTAATTTACATAAATTAAAAAATATTTAAATTGGTTATCTACAAAAAAAGTGTAATTACTCCTAGTACTTTTGATTAAAAACTCCATTAATATATGTAATCAATGGTTAGAATTTAGAAAAAAAATTATAAATTTGAGAGATGAAAATAAATTGAAGTCCGGCCTATATTTAAACAAAAACAAACCCCTTTACTAACTCGTACATTTAGCTTTTGCATTTACTAACATCACGTACATGTTTGTTGCATATCTCAGAGAAGTGAAAACGAAGGAATGAGAAAGAAACCCATTCAAGAGGAAGAGCTCAGGTTAGTGATAGGAAGTCCAAATGGGAAGTCTCTGGGCACATCAATTGAAGTTCAAACTGGGAATTCCATTGATGTTTATCCACTTGAGGCAGAAAAAAGCAATGTTTGCCATCATCGATCTCTGCACAGATCCAGATCTCAAGTGTTAAAGCAAAAGGTACCATATAATAAAAGAGATTCCCAACTTTTATGATTTTTTATTAAAATAAAGCTTTGGAGATACTGGTTCTTAAACCGGCGTAGAGAAAATTGGCCAACAAAAAAAGGGGTAGAAAAACTTCTACAGTCATTAATAAGGCTCCGTTTGGCAAAGCTTTACCGGAGCCTAAAAACACGTTCAATAGTGTTTTTCCGTAAAACGAGATAATCTCCTCCACATATTTGCCTCGGCTTGCGTAAAAGTAATTTTCTACTGCTTTCCCAAACAGAGCCAATGTAACCAGTCTAGAAAGTCAACAATCTTGGAACTTTTTTAAAAATGTCACTGATCACACTTTTCGTGTTATCCTCACAACAACTTGTAGGAAGCATCAAAATCAGATTTATTTCATCATCTATTAATCAATGGGGATGAGTATAATAATAGAAGAGACTAATATCTTATAATATGACAAATCAATATTCGAATCTTGATTAAGAGAAGTATTCACATTCAATGTCCAACAGTTTCTCGGACATAATTATCTCTAATAGTAGGATACCTGTTCTTATAAAAAATCATATAAATAAGTTGCATAATGACATGGTCTTGAAACATGTAATGTTTTCATGTAATTAGAGGGAAATAAGTGCAGACCTCTTCTTAAAAGGTAAAGTGGAGAAGAAATAAGAAAAATGCCAATATCTGGGCCTTGGGCCTCTCTCCTTTAAGTCTGTCTTGCTGGCCTTGCGGATCGTTCATGGGCTTATTTTTGTATGGACGCGCCCCATAAATTAGCTAGCTAGGCTAATAATGTAATATCACTTTTCAGGAAGATTGGGATGATAGCACTGTGAGCAGCTATGTTTCAAAAATGAGGATGCAGAACAGAATGGAAGCAACAACGAGGAGGGAAAGAGCACTAGCCTATGCTTTCTCACAACAGGTACAACTTGAAAATAACTTCACTAAATTAACAATTTTGTCTTGATCTTGTTCAACTAATTTTTTAAAAAAATTACTTCGTCATTTCTTATAATTTTATCAATTTTCAATGAGGTTTCTCTCTCTTTTTAATTGGGTCCTTTAAGTGTTCTCAATTTATCCATTGGTCCATTGTGCTCATAATTTTAGAATTGATGCGGATGCTGACCAAGTGACATATAAGTTGCCACATAATACAAAATAAAACGAGGTCATTAAAAAGTAAACTGATGAAATTAAGGACCAAATAAAAATCAATTATTATACTAACAACGCCATTTCTCTTATGAATTAACAAACTATGAGTGTAATTAAGGACCAAATTAAAAGAAAAAGATATACCAAAACTTAATTAAAAAAGAGGTGAAATTAAAAAAGAGACTTGCATTTTAATTTTCCTTTCTTGTTGGGTAAAATCATAGTTCAAGAACATCAATGAGTATAGGAGAATTTATTCATGAAACTAACAAATCCATTTCATACGACAACTTCATAATATAAGAGAAAAGAATCTTGTTTTCTACAGCTGCGAATCTGCTCCAAGAGAAAATCAAACAAATATGAAAGCAATATTGCAGAACCAAACATGAGCTGGAGCTGGCTCGAACGGTGGATGGCGACTCGCCTTCCGGATACTGCATCAGTTGAAAGCCATCATGATCTTTTTAGTAACCATAGATTTGCAGTAAGGAAGAGATTTTTAGACGTTGCCAGGGAAGAAAAAGAGAGCTGTGGGTCCAATGAAGTGCCTCTTCATCAATTTGATAACTATTCTTCAACTTCACAACAAGTAAAAGATCATGAGTTCATTCCTCAAGCAGCAACAAAAGCAAAGGGTAACATTAAAGGAAGAAGAAGGACTTTGTCAAGGAGGAAGACTGTACCAAGCTATCAATTCGCCGAAGAGCATTTCAAGGTATGAATCTAGGGAAACGATGCGTAAATCCTAAAGGATCAATTTAATTATAGTCAAAGTATCTTATACAAAAATATAAATTGCAAATATCGATTCAGGAAATTATAAATATATAAGTCTGAGTTGCAAATGGTCTCACAAGTCAATCTCAATGAGTTGAAAGTTAGATTCGTTTTTATAAGGGTCGCGGGAATCACTGTAAGGCCCAAGAAAGGGATTTAATTATTCAAAAGCTTAATAACGATCGAGAAGTATGTAAGATAAGTTTCAGTATGCAAGAACTGACAATAAGGTTATAATAATTACTTGTCATTAGGAATTTTTTATATTTAAATCTCTTCCTTAGGACCTCATGTAATTGCCCTATTTATAATCATTTGAATATTCTACCACCGTAATATAAAAAGCATTTTATTAATTTGAGAATATTAGGGAATCTAAAAAAATACTCAATTTAAGATACATTACAACTTATTTGTCAATTAGGTCTTACATAAGGATTGGAGGTAGTATTTTTCAACTTAGTTGTCAATAAAAAAAGTTTAAGTACTTAACTATTATTAGATTGAGGAATTTCTGCCAATTTGAAAATCATCCTTTGCAACTTGGTATAATCCAAAAAAAAAATTGAAAATCATTATGTGTCTGAATTCGCTAGCAATTTACTAAAAAAACGACTAAGTTTTTGAAAAACAGGGCACCATCTTGGAAATTGTCCTTTTTTTCTAGAGGACCAAAAGTTTCTTACTTTATTGACATAATTTCCAAGCTGCTGCAGGTAAGCAAAAGAGATGGTTCAAGTGGTGTCAGAAAAGACAACAGGCAATCAAGAAGCAAAAGAACATAAATGAAATCAAACTCTCCAAGCAGAAGCCTAGCTTAGTTTGTATGTCTTTTGTAATGAAATGAAGCTTGTGTTTATATAAATAATTGTGTTTCTATTTTGTATACGTTATTCCATAATCTTATCATGTGAACAATCCCCACACAACATAAAAATATCAATTGTGGCAAGTTTTCGTACCGGTAACCCTCGAGCAAATGGTTTAAGGTTGAGTAGCTCAATAGGAGTTGAACCAGGCTTATGAAAGTGGTAATAATTAAAATAATATAATTAAATTAAAATATAGAAATATATTCATACATAACCATGAAAAAATGATATATAAATAAAAGGGCATCAATCCTCGATGAAGTGAATGGAATAGTCAATGCTCTTGCAAGTGTACGAGATAGTTGTAGTAAAAATCTTGGAGCATTTTGTGGTCATATATATCTAACAGAGTTAGTCACAAAAGAAAGTTAGTTACAGTTAGCATGAAATGTATCCAAGTTGCAAGTCAGTTAGTTTGTTACGTAACTACATTTAGTTTCTCAGTTACATTAACTTAACTGATATGCCAGCTGTACATGATCACAATATATATATACATTCACGTGATGTACTTGAATCAATTAATGAAATAAGAAATTGTCAATATTCATTCTTTACCTTTGCTCAGATCTCCTTTCCCTATCTCGTGAGACTCGATCTTGGCACAAGACAGAAAAGGTATTATGGTATCAGAGCCTCTGCACGCTTCCCAATCTGGTTTCTTCTTCCATTACCTCTAAGCTTCGCACATTCCTCTTCCTTTTCTTTTTTCCTTCTGGTTCAACATGTCTGGAGACTCATCTTCAACTACATCACAGACTGATCCCTCACAAGATCCGACAAGTCACTACTACCTTCATCCGAACGAAAATCCTTCTCTCATTCTTGTATCACCATCTCTTATCGGATCTAACTATCATCAATGGGCACGCGCCATGACAATGGCTCTCATCAGCAAAAACAAATTTCAGTTCGTCGATGGCTCTATCTCCACCCCGGCCACCTCTCACCCTCTCTTCTCGGCCTGGCAACGTTGCAATACTATGGTCCTCTCATGGATCAATCAATCGCTTTCTCCCTCAATCGCTCAAAGTGTTCTTTGGCTTAATAAAGCTGTAGATGTGTGGTCTGATTTACGCGAACGCTTTAGTCATGGTGATGCGGTCCGTGTGGCTGAACTTCAAGAAGAACTGTATAAATTTCAGCAAGGTGATCTCTCTGTTACAGATTATTTCACTAGAATGAAAATAATATGGGATGAACTTCTTAACTTTCGTCCTCTCCCTGCTTGTTCGTGTTCTGCAAAGGATTATATTCAACAGGACTACGTTATCAGATTCTTAAAGGGATTAAATGAACATTTTGCCACAGTCCGATCTCAGATCATGTTAATGGATCCAATGCCTCAAATTAACAAGGTATTTTCCATGGTCATCCAGCAAGAACGTGAGCTCTCTGGTCCAGTGCCCTCTGCTGTCTGTCTTTTCCGCAACAATACCAAGCCATTATCTCAATCAAAAGGTTCTGGCAATGCTAGTAATGGCAAGGTTTGTACGTATTGTGGCAAGCCACGACACACTATTGAGACATGCTATAGGAAACATGGATTCCCACCGGGATTTAAGTTTAGAAATGGCAACACAATCAACAATATTATGACGCCTTCTCCTGATGCCTCAGCTGTGCTTGATCCATGCAAACCTTCTTCAATCAACACTCCTTGTCCATTTACTCAAGAACAATATAATCAACTTTTGTCTCTTCTGCATAACAACACTGCTGCTTCTACTGCCACTCAATCCTCATCTTCTCTAACCAAAAATCCTACTCCACATGTCAATCAGGTTTCATCTCTCACGCTGATCCCAAATACTTCAAACCAAGGTATTTACTCTATTTCCTCATTCACTTCGTCTGACTCATGGATAATAGACAGTGGAGCCACTGTTCATGTTTGCTATTCACTATCCTCTTTTAGTTCCTACCATCATATTTCTCCCATTCGAGTTACTTTGCCTACAAACACTACAACCCTTACTACAATTTCTGGCACCATACATCTTACCTCCTCTATTCATCTTTCAAATGTTCTTTACATACCTACATTTCATTTTAACATCATCTATGTGTCTCAGTTAACTAATCAACTTCCTTGTTGTGTCATTTTTTCTTCCACTCTTTGTATCATACAGGACTTGAAGGCATGAAAAACGATTGGTACAGCTGAACCCTTTCAAGGTTTATACAGATTGTGCAATGTTTCACCAACAGCTGCTTGTGTCAACTCCACCTCAGTCATCGCACCTAAGTCATCCACTGATTCCTTTGAATTGTGGCATTATCGCCTTGGTCACCTATCTCATAATGTGTTAGACATCTTGCATCACCAGTTCTCTTTCATTCCATGTAAACAAATTAGTACTAGTTGTGATACATGCCATTTTGCAAAACAAAGAAAATTACCTTTTCCTCTCAGTAACTCAATTTCTTCATTCCCTTTGCAATTGATACATGCTGATATCTGGGGGCCATATTCTACCTCTTCAATACACGGTCATCACTACTTCCTAATAGTAGTGGATGACTTCACACGCCATTCATGGATCTGTTTATTAAAACTCAAATCTGAAGCAACATTTGCACTACAAAATTTAATCACATTCCTTGAAAATCAATTCAACCAGAGAGTTAAGATCATTCAAACTGATAATGGCGCAGAATTCAATCTTACCTCTTTTTACTCTTCCAAAGGAATTTTGCACCAAACTTCTTGTGTAGCCACCCCTGAACAAAATAGCACAGTGGAGAGAAAACACCAACACATCATGAATGTGGCTAGGGCCCTCATGTTTCAATCACACCTCCCTTTATCCTACTGGTCTTATGTTGTATCCCATGCAGTTTACCTCATAAATCGACTACCTACTCCTATATTGAAAAACAAATCCCCTTATCAGCTGCTTTATAATGCTGCTCCAAATTACACCTCTTTAATGGTATTTGGCTCTCTTTTGCTTTGCCTGCAACTCATCCCCTCATCGTACAAAGTTTGATACTAGAGCACGCAAATGTGCATTCCTTAGCTTCAAAGCTGGTACCAAGGGTTACATTTTATTATAACTTTTAACAAATCAAATCTTCATGTCTCGCCATGTTATATTCTATGAGTCTATCTTTCCATTTATCTCCCCCTCTTCATCACATGACTCCACTTTACCCATGCCTCAGCCCTTTCCTCATTTAGATTATCCTGACTCTAATAGTCCATCATCACCTCATAATCTCAATTTTCCCAACTTAGATTCTTCCCCTCCTACCACTTCATCTGAACCTACTCTTCTCCCTCACTTCGTCATTCTCACAGAGTTCACAAGCAGCCCTCATACCTGCACGATTATCACTGCTCCTTACTGTCAGCTCAATTGATCTCCATGCCTCAAGCTTGCGGGTACCCTCTGTCATCTGTTCTTTCTTATAATTCCCTTTCCCCTACTCACAAACAGTTTACTTTATCCATCACTATGCCACCTGAGCCCATATCATATCGTGAGGCCATAAAATACCCTGAGTAGCAGCAGGCTATGCAAGCAGAAATTTCAGCATTGGAGCAAAATCACACTTGGATCTTGACTGAATTACCTAAGGACAAAACTCCCATTGATTGCAAGTGGGTTTACAAGACTAAGTTTCATGCTGATCGTACTCTTGAGAGGCACAAGGCTAGGTTGGTTGCAAAGGGTTATACCCAAACTAATGGCATTGATTACTTTGACACTTTCTCCCCATTCGCTAAAATGACTACTGTGCGATTATTGCTTGCTATTTTTGCTGCCTCCAACTGGCACCTTGAACAGCTTGATGTCAACAATCCCTTCCTCCATGGAGACCTCCATGAAGATGTCTACATGAGCCTCCCACCAGGTTTTTCCACTCCCACTCCTCACCTTGTCTGTAAATTGCAAAAATCACTTTATGGTCTTAAACAGGCTTCTAGATAATGGTTTGCAAAACTACCATCTGCTCTAATTTCTCAGGCTTTTCTCAATCTAAGGCTGATTACTCCCTGTTTGTTAAAACCAATAGCACTTCTTTTACTGCACTATTGGTTTATGTGGATGATATCATACTTGCTGGAAATGATTCTGCTGAAATTGCACACATCAAGGCCTCTCTTGATGCCTTCTTCAAAATTAAAAACCTTGGCAAGCTCAAATTATTTTTTCAGATTGGAGGTTGCACGTTCATCTTCTGGAATTACCTTGAATCAACGTAAATTTGCTCTTGAGATTTTATCAGATGCCAGCTATTTAGGTTGCAAGCCACTCTCAACCCCCATGACTCAGTCTACTAAGTTGTCTTAGGATCATGGTACTCCTCTTCATGATCTAGCCCCCTACCGCCGCCTATATCTCACAACCACCAGACCAGACTTATGTTACACTGTACAACAATTGTGCCAGTTCACGTAGGTTCCCACAACAATTCATTTCATTGTAGCCCTTCGAGTGCTTCACTGTCTCAAAAGCAGCCCTGGAAATGGACTCTTCTTTCCATCCAATACATCTCTCAAACTCCAAGCTTTTAGTGATTCAGACTGGGCAAGGTGTCCTGATTCACGGCGTTCTCTTTCAGGATATTGTATATTTCTTGGTCAATCCCTCATATCTTGGCGCTCCAAGAAGCAGACCACTATATCCCTTTCCTCTTCGGAAGCAGAATATCGAGCTATGGGTTGTGTTGCCTGTGAGATTCAGTGGTTGATTTATCTCCTCATAGACCTCCAACTCTCCCATCTTTCTCCCACCACATTGTATTGTGACAATCAATCCGCAATCTACATTGCCTCTAACCCAACCTTCCATGAGCGTACCAAACATCTTGAGTTAGACTGCCACTTTGTTCGGGACAAGGTTCAGGCAGGTGTGATACGTCTGGTTCCTGTGTAAATCTGTAATCAATTAGCAGATGTATTTACGAAGCCCTTAGATCCACAACCCTTCCACTGTTTCATCTCCAAGCTTGGAATGATTAACATCTACCTGTCAGCTTGTGGGGGGGGGGGGTAACAGAGTTAGTCACAAAAGAAAGTTAGTTACAGTTAGCATGAAATGTATCTAAGTTGCAAGTCAGTTAGTTTGTTAGTTTGTTACGTAACTACATTTAGCTTCTCAGTTACATTAACTTAACTGATATGCCAGTTGTACATGATCACAATATATATATACATTCACGTGATGTACTTGAATCACTTAATGAAATAAGAAATTGTCAGTATTCATTCTTTACCTTTGTTCATATCTCCTTTCCCTATCTCGTGAGACTCGATCTTGGCGCAAGACAGAAAAGGTATTAATACCCATAAGGAGGTTGCATTTTTAGTGATCAAAATACGTATTAATTTAACATGTTAAAGATTTAATAAATGCATATTATTATATTTTTCCTAGTCATAGGACTTCTCAAGATTTAATATGACAATACTACTTTTATGGATTTTGTTTAGTTTTTTGGGGTGATAATTTAGTTGAGTTTTCAAATAAAGCATGAAACTTGGAATGAGTACCAAAAACTAAAAAGAGAAGGTTTCAAGATTTAATAATATGTATCAATTGGCGATATACAAGTTCAGCTTACAATTTTTCCTTTAAAGAGAACATTAATAGACTTAAAACAAGACCAAAACCATGTCCATTGTTTATGTGGGACTGAAGATACGAATTTCTAGATTTAAGGAATTAAGAGCTGAAATATAATAGGCCAAATGAACAGTGAAAATGTTGTGTAAAAACGTGTCCATATGGCGCTAGAGAGCAGGAGACACTGAGGTATGAGGGACACTGAAAGAGACGGATAACCCTTCGATTTTCTCTTCACCGCACAAGAAGCTTTCATCTCTTTGATGTGTTCTCCATCATTTTAAGAGGGTTGTATTTTATTTTAAAAATAATTCCTTATTTACAAATCTGCCTTGTAAAAAAAAGAAGTGAATGATATGTGAACCCATTAGTTTAACAGATTTAGAAAATTTTTAATTTAGAAACTTTTGATATTACATTGATCCAAAAAAAACTTTCGTATATCTAGCAATCATGAATCAAATCTTTTGGGATATATTTGCAACTTCACCGAAAAAATGACATGGATGACAAAATGTCCAGTTAGCTCAATGTATTTTGGTCAATTAACGATTAAACCGAACATAAATAATGGGGGGATAAGCTATGATTTGGAAACTTCTAGAGCATATTTTAACTTTAGGCCATAAAATGATATGGATAAAAGACATATGGATCTACCAGCTTAAAATATTTTAGTTAACTAATGGTCAAACTTAACCTATACAACAGTCGGAACAAATAGCCTATAATTTGGAAACTTCAGAGGTAAATTTACACTCTAACCCTAAAAATGATGTGAATGACATATGGTCTTACCAATTCATCATATTTTGGTCAACTAATAGTTAAACTTAACATATACAATGGGTTAAATATGTTTTGATATAGAAACTTCTTTTGCACCTTAAACGTTTAATTTGTTAATTTATTGAAATTGTTCTATATTGCGTTTATCTAAATTACATTGAAATAACTCCCGAATTACAAGCTTTCCATGGATTTCACATGGACAAACACAAGCTAGTTCATATATATAGAGTAAAACATGGATACGACAGAATTTTTTTTTGTAACTTATCCTAAGATTATATAATAATCCTACTCTTTAATTATATTCAAACTAGTTTTTCGAGCTAATATTTTTCATTAACCAAGAAACCGAGAAACCCTTGATTCTTGACTAATGCTAAATAGTAACATTTTTTTCTCTTCATGATCTTATTTAGAATTTCAAAGAGTATACAAGTCTCATAAAAACGACACAACCACCGAGTACAAGAAACTGCACAATAACATAACAACCATAATTTATTTCATATAGAAACCACCTTTTTTAATATCCAGCTAAACTTGGCATCAAGTGTCTTTGTAGTGTGGGCCAGCTCATGGATCTTCCTAATCCGAGGTGTTAATCCACACACAAAATCCCATGCACATTTTATTTCGCACGTAAAACCCACCAGCTTGTCTAATCTCTATCGTCCGATCAAAAGCTCCAAGATATCTGCATAATCATTGGTTGAGTACACCCAAAGTCACTAGGCCAAAACCAATTGGAAGGTTGGAAAAAAGAGAAAGTTAGGGCATTGGGTGCTAATGAAGGGAGATCCAGCGGAGGAAAACAAGGTTTGGAGATGGACTATAAGTAGTCAATAGTCTAGGAGTTGGATTAAAGTGTGAGGAGGATTGGAGAAGAAGGCATCTTGTGCGACTTCGAAGAAGCATTGCAACTGACAACTGGAGCTTGACTTGACTTTTTGCAAATTTAATAATATTACTACAAAGTCTTGAAGCAAATGATTAATCGTAATCCTTACAACAATGATGATCTTTCATCTCACCATATTGTTAGCATCCCTTACATCCCGCCGGTTTGTTTAGACATTTTGATGTTGAGAGAATTGTCACTTTTTTTAAAAAAAAATCAAATATCCATGTCAGAGTTTTTACACATCTTATTATATGGTCACCGTGTCACATAAGCAAACTTAACAGAGTTAGTGCCACATGTAAAATTAACACTATCAATTGTTGCTCTAAGTCATTTTCAAACTATAAGGACTAACATTTATTAGATAAAATTGGTTTTGATGATGTCAAATATAAAGAGATAAAAGTTTTCATAACATATTTATCTCCTACTTTGACTTGCTACTACACTGAATATAAATATATTGTATAGTTTAGCCAAGAAAAGGAATGAAGTTATTAAGTTGGATTATGGAGAATGATCTAGTGTAAGAAGGTAGGAAGAGCAATATGTTATAAATTGTGTCCTAAGGCCAGTCATTGTGTTTTGAGTATTTTATTTAATGAATATTTCATTTTCATTATCATGTTCTTTGCATAGTCGTTGTGATAAACTATCCTTGGATGAATCATAATAATAGTCCAAAATATCCATGATCGATCATCTCCAACAAAACAAAGATGAAATAAGACTAGTATGACTTTATAGAGGTATGGAGATACGAATCAAAGTCATAGGAGCTTTGATCTGGCCACGTTTGAAAGTATAAACTTGTTGTTGTTAAAGGCATTGGAAACGGATCAAAACACTTGTGATTTCCAAGGATTGCAATATAGGGTGCAACCCCAGGGTCGTTTCCTACAGAGCATTAGGCGCAATTAGTTCACGTAACTTGTGGATTGAATTCACTACAATGAAAGGGGTTGTTTGCTTCTAAAACTTGAATGATAAAAGGAATACTTGATCCGACTAAGCCACAAATTTTAGACTTAAGTCACTGGTTAGCCTTGAAAATGGATAAGGAATATTAATTGTGATTTCCAAGGATTGTATAGTGACAACCCCATGGTCGTTATCTCTGGAAGCTAGTAATGTGTACCAATAGTCCTTAGCTTGTGATTATGCTTGTGATGAAATTGCAGTCGGTTTTCAAATCAAGTTATACTATATACCTAAGGTAATTACAAAAATAAAACTTGTTTTTGGTATTTTCTGAGCTAAAGAAAAGTAAAGACAGATTTGGATTTGAAAAGGGAGTGTGATAGTGTGTTCCTCTTGAAAATGAATTTCGCCGTCATGGTTTGCAAAAGATTAGGGAACGTATCGACTTCCGCACTAAGTTTTCAAAATCAAAAACCCCAATAACTCGTGTGGGTCCGGAGCATCATACGATGATCTCCTTCTAAATCCCCAAACGACTTGGTGGGTCCGAAATAACATGAAATGAACTCCATCCCATGAGATCCCTTAAGACCACTTAGTGTGTGTACAGAAATCGTAAAGTGACAAAATCAACTCCATACATTGCTGACTCTAAAACTAAGCACAACTAGGATGATAGAAGAGAACAACAAGATTTCATTGAATAAGTAAAATGAACTCGATTTTACTTTGTCAATCACAAAACAACTCAATACACAATAATCCAAGTTTGGCTCGACCGAGACCAAGCATTTACACACAAATTACAAAGTCCAACTCGGAATCCAAGTAATCCATAATGTAAATACAGATTGAAAGTAAATCTCCCCTTTCGGCAATTCAAACTCCGGCTCACTTCATCTTCAAGAGGATGGAGATGCTCAGCTACTCATGGAGGATGGAATCAAACCCTTTGTGGATGGTTGAGGCATGATAGATGGATGGATGATGTTGGAAATGGAGTAGGCAGGGTTTATGTGAGTGGAGATGAGAGAAAAATGTGTGTGTGTGTGTGTGTGTTTCTGCCTCCTTTCTCCAGCTCCTTCCTCCCTTCTGGCCACTCTCTTTCGAAAATACCCTAATTGGTGTGTTTAAACTGTTCTGGGTCGAATCTCTAAAGCTGGGTCGGGTTAATTCCCATATGGAGTAAAAATCTGGTACTGATATGTGATATTCGTCACGGCTAACTTTAGGTTTCGCAGCGGCGAACCTCTCCCGAGAGTTCATTGCCTGCTTGCTTGAACTTTTGGCCGCAGCGAACTTCTCCAAAGCTGCTTCCCTTGCCCTTTTGTACGGAATTCCTGAAATGAAATAGAAAATATGGGTAGTATCATTTGCTCTTGATGCAATTTAGGCACAATAAATCATTATTCATGGTATATGCACCCAAAATCACACTAATCCAAATCAACAACTCCTAATCTCAACTTAAGCACAAAAGGTCATGTATGGGCTAAAATTGACTCTAAGACTCTGGAAATTCAAGTAGAAAACTATTACAAATAACACTCAATCAATACTCAAAGCAATACATAAAGTAATCCAAGCTTGTAGCATATTTTATTAGTCCTAATCAATTAATCATATTTTATCTATTATATTTGTAGCATTTTAGAGGATTTTGGTGCTATTATTGAGCTTTGATTGAGGTTAATTGCATTAATTATTATTAATTGCAATTACATGAAATTAAAATTAATTATGGATAAATGGTCATACTTTTCATCATTTTGTAAATAATTGATTTTTAGGGTATTTGATGCTACTCAATACCAATTGATATTGTAGGGATCCTTGGAAGAAGTTTGGACCCAAGTAGAGTTGGCCCACTATTCCATTTCTTTTATTCATTCTCGAGCTTCAAAAGAAAAAAAATGCTGGCCCATTATTCCATTCCCTCATTCATTCATGGGCCACCGCTGATTCATCCATTAATTCCATTCGGACAGCACACACCCAGGGCCACTGAGCTTCAATTCATAATCGCAAAAACGCACATTGAAGTGGCGGCCACACCATCCATTCCATCCACGCTACTGTTTTTCATCCATTCATCCAAACAGCCGCCTCATCCTTGGACTCTTCCGTCTCTCATCCATTTTTCACAAAAGGAAAAGACAAAAGGCGCTACGCAAAAATTGATTCCACAAAGACACAGAGCCGCCGCCCACACGCATATATCATCCATTCCATCTTGGTGCTTCTGATGGCTGCAACGTTTGGATCCATGGAATTGTTGATGGAAATTCGTGGCTAATTTCATAATTCTCTGATTCAACAACAATGGCGTGAGCTTGATTCTTCGAAGGGGAGTTTTTAATTACTTTAATTTCCAATCCAATAATTGTTTAACAATTCCTAGGTCTTAGGATAGTTTTTCTAATTATTGGAACAATTTCTATTGTTTGATATGATTTATTTTGGAGATTATTGTGACTAAATTATTGTTTAGCAATTGATATTGGGCTGATTTAACTTTGATTTCAATTATAATATTCCGGTATGACGTTTATATTGATTCAGAGTTAACATTTTTTAATTTTCTAAGGCGGCTTAGAATCTTGGATTAAATAATCTTTTGCTAGCTTTAATTCTATTATTTGAATTTAAGAGTTACAATTAAACAGTGGTTTCATTATCCTTAATCCCTCTTTACTATTATGGTGGCACTTAGTAAATTGGATGTTTGGAAAATATTTTGTGGCAATTCGAGGTGGCTCGGTTGTTGGATTGAAGCTTGATTATAATTCTTTAATTCATTATTTTAACTCCCATATCTATTGAAGTGATGATTGTTGTGACACTCCTTACCTTAACCTTTAACCTCACTAAAAAGTGATTTGGAATCAAAAGGAAGCCTCATTATGATCAAAGGGTCCAAAAGTTTCAATTTGAAAACTTTCAAGTTTTTGAAAGTTACTATTCACTGGTTTTAGGACCAACTTTGAAAATTCATAACTAATTCTAGAAAACTCAAAATTGAGTTCTTCCAATTTCTATTTGAAGCTTGTAAGTTCCTTTATAAGGTAAAAATACTCACTGAGTCGTTCACTTGCCCAAATGATACAGTTTAATTCGTGAAAATGTACTGTTCACTTGGTCAATTTTCTATTTTCCCAGGTTTTTCAGTGATTTTCTTCAAAGTTTGGAACTTAATAACTTTCTGTAAAAAACTCCAATTCCAGTGTTCTTTGGCTTTTTTTGAAGCTTGAAATATGAACTATTTTTCGGTAAAGTTTCATCTTATTTGGAGTCCATTTGCTCTGTTTCCCATTAGCCCAAATTTAGGGGTTTGATTGACTTAACTTTAACATTTCATCAACTTTTCCAATTTCAAACTTTGCCATTTGAAACCCTAACTTCTACTTCTTTCTTTACCATGTTTAAGCATGCAATTGAGATTCCTTAACTAGAATATATCAACCATGTGTGCATATATATACATCACATATTACATGCCAACTTAAAACCAAAAAGCATCATATTAATACATAACCAAAATATCATCCAAGAATGCATTATAAATTTAGCTTCATGCTTCCATAACCTTCTCTTTTCCCTTGGATGAACTTGCACCTAGAAATGGTTAGTGGAGGAGGGTGAGATTTGTGGAAATCTCAATAGCAAAGCTTACTAACATACATGTAAAATTGGCATGACATGCTTGAAGTTCATAAAATTGTGTAACAATGTCAAATTGTGTACCAAGCACATATTCAATGCATATGGCCATAGCATAATGTTACTCATAAACACATTCAACAATGTCATAAGCATAAACAAGTCATGCACAACATCTAGAGCATTTCACAATTATTTAGATAA
>JANTPZ010110105.1:0-13537 GCA_025593235.1 Vachellia pachyceras | reverse complement strand
ACCCTTTGAAGGATTAATTCCTTCAAAACTTGATCAAATCGCTGAGCTTCCTCGCTTGTTAAACCTGCTCGCACAAAATCTTGCACTTTCAATTCGCTAATGCTCTTCATTATCATTTTGACCAAAGCTACTCTGCTTCGTCCCTCCAAAATTCCGCTTAGGTTCTGCTCAAAATGTTGGTCGTCCTTCCCCAGTTATAGCAGACGAAGCCTGGGGTCGTCCCTCCAAAATATTGCACTGTCAATTCGCTTATGATCAAATCACAGCGCAGGCTGCGCAGCCAAGCAACCGAAATCAATTTATTACCATAAGCCTCCAAGCATGTCTACGTGGTCCCTCCATAATGGCATAATGCACCCCAAAAGAAATTAATTTTTGATATAAAAATTAAAAATTTGAACGTGAAACGGATTCTTATTCCAGGGGAAACATAAGAATCCACAAATAAGCTCGGATTCTAAATATAAATCCCCGGCGCTCGTTTGTACATTGGAATTAGTACAGATTTTCACCTGCATGTAATTAAGCCCGAATTGAAAAGCAACGAACTGGCCTCTGATCCAATTCGATTTACTGAATGACTTCAAGTTGGGTCAACCCAAATTGAACAAGTCTAACCTGGGATCAAACCGGTTGACTCGGTTATTTTTTTAACAAAAGTTTTACTTTTTAAAAAAAAGGAAATAATTAAATTTTTTATAAAAACTGAAATACTTAATTTTTTAGAAAAATTAGAAAATTAAAAAAAAACAGAACATCTTCTCTACATAGATGGAAAAAATGAAAAAATAAGTCTCATCATACATTGACACAATCAAACTATCTAAAATTAAAAATTCCAAAAACTAAGTAGTAAATTTCATTATTAACAAAATAACAATTACCAAAACAATTATATACTTATAACTTAACTATTATCCAACATTATTTACAGTTTCAAAATATTCATCGTAACAAAATATTAAAATATATATATATGGGGTAAGAGGATATTTTGTTTTTCCTTCTCATGTTTTGTTTACCCCTCCAAACACCAAAGTGTTCTTCCCATGTATTCTATGAAAGAGACAAGAGCAATCAATATGCAATAAAATGACAATATAGATGAAGCTTAGGTGAGAAAATACCAGCTTGTATTCTTTTATACTGTATATAGATTTATCATTTGACTTACAAGATAATTGATTGTGCTATCTTCAATCATCTCAACACCCTTTTTTTTCTCAGACGTATATATGCCTTCCATTGATTAAAAAAATCATAAATCCCTCAAGCTTGGTCTATTGTTTCTTAGATTTCATTGTTTATATGACACTCTAGTTCAACAGCTTTACCTTCATCCTAATAATATTTTATATAAAAAAAGTAGTGATCGAGGCAACCCATCAAACCGCCCCGGTTTATCGGTTTAACCTGGGTCAATCTGGGTGGACCGATTTGACCCCTAACCCCGGGGTCAGAACACAAACCGGACCGAACTGTAGATCGGTTCGCCGGTTTCCGGTACGGTCTGGGTTTAATTAGCCGGAAGAAATCTATCTTTTTTCTTCAAAAAAAATTAAGAAGTGCACCTAAACAAAAGAATATTAGAGAAAGAGGCAACTTGAAATAAAATCTCAAGAGCAAATAATAATAAGTCAGGGGATACTGATAGATATTATAAAATTAAGATATTAAATATAAATCCGTACTTTCAATAACTTGATTAGACTATTTCAAGCATCTTTAGATCAATCCTAGTTGCAATAAAATGTAGAAAAATATTTATTTTAATCTTAAAAGGAGTAATATTTGAACAAAAAAGTATCAATCAATGGGTAAATGAAATATTCATATATATAAATATAAACTGTACATAATTCAATAAAAGCACAAATCTAAGCTTTAAATGACGTCATTTCAGGCTCAGCCATTGGAGAAAATATAATTTAAATTGTCCACAACTTTTGATTGAATGGATAAAAAATTGGACTGATGTTATCGGTGAACCAATCAACTTGAGTTGCGTTTTTATCAGTGAATTAGTTGAGTGTTAACATCACATGATAGCACATCATTACATAAACATATATATATAATTATTAAGATAAAATACAAAATTTATACCAACAAATATATCATTTATGAACAATCTATAATATAGCTCATACTTAATGATATTTTTAATTGTTATTTTGAAAATTATAATTGACATATTTTTATTTTATGTTTATCTTCGTTAAATATAAAATATTTTTTTAAATTATTTATAATTCTTAAATTATTAAGACCAATTTCAAATGTACAAGTATATAAATTAACATCAACAATATTTTGATAAAATAACTAATAATTTAATATACCCCTTGTAGTGACAAGATACATCCAATAGTTGGAAATAGAGTTATTTGAAGATATTAATTTGAAGAAAAGTATAATCTAGCACCATCTCATCCTATAAGAATTCGTAGAAAAATTAAATTTATATTTTTTTCCTTAACTCTCTCTATTAATTTCATATATTAAAGGCTATACCAATATCTATTTAAATGCTTGAATATGTAAATAGGATAGGCTAAGTTTTTTAAAATCTGGCCTTTAAACAGGCATGTTTACAAATTTTAAAAAATAAAATTATATTTATGTTTTATATATACATTTTATGTTGCATATAATATTTATTTCTTTATTCTTATGTTATAATTTGAAGATATAATCATATTTATATCACACATATATATATATATATAAATTTCTATCATATTTTTTATTATTTTATTTTAGATAATTTAAAATGATTTATATAATTTTAACCTTTTTTGACCTGTTTAGATGTGGTCTATTTTGAACATATGGCATGTTAACCTATTTTTAAAATATAGGCTTTTTAACAAGTTTCAGGGTCAGGCACAAGTTTTTTTTAAAAAAAAATCATATAACAAGTTATAGGTCAGACCTGTCAAAACAGTTCAAATATAAGGGTGAAAATGTTTCCACCTCTAAAACTATTTCCACCTCCAAAAATATTGAGACGAATTTATCCCATTTAATTTATCATATCCCTATCATATCCCTAGTATGTTAAAAACGCACCGCTTCTCGCTTGTCTATGCTTATTCCTCTCTGCCCTCCAGAAGCACAAAAGTTCTACCGGCCGACGCTTCTCTACTCTCCAGACTGCTCGCCGTGGTCGCCGACACTTCTCTCCTGGTAAGCTTCCTTCATAACTCCTCTGGTTTCTGATGATTCTCAGACTGCTTATTCCTTCTGTTGTCCTGCTCCGTTTTGAGACGATCTTCTTCCCGCCCTTCTGCTTAAGCATCGTTTTTCGTTGGTCTCTCTGTTACATCCTTATCGTTTCAATGGGCAGTGAGCTAAAACTGAGCTCTCATGAAAGTTAAAAACTGTGCTTCTTCCTATTGATCCTTATTCGAGTCAACTTCAATAAAGTAATTTCCCCCCTTTTTCTCGAGCAATAAGTTTTTTTTCCGATAAGTCATTAGATGATAATGCATTTGTGGAGTGTGTGGATCTCTATTTCTTAACCTAATGGAGCATACTGATTAGCACTGCAACCTGAAGCAAGCCTCTGATTCGATAACCTCTTTCCAGGTGGGTTGTACTCTTGAGTTACTCTGTCATAGACTTTCACTCAACTACAATATGCACAATGTACTGCCCTTTTTTTCTTTTTCAGTATTCCTGACTTCTATATTTATTTGGCATTTTGCATGAGTTAGTATGGAAGAATATCATTAGAATCTCCAGGGAAAAAGATTTGGGAGTGATAGGAAGCTTAGAAGCCTACTTGATGTTTTCTTACCCCCTCTTTCTCATGATTACTTTTTTTTTTGGTAATGTTTCTCATGATTACTTTGTTGATATAGGGACTCGAAAAACACCTGGTTTTTCCATGCAGCATACATGATATTTTCATTCATTCTATGAAAATTACATATTTCTTGGCATTCTTGTTAAATCAATATATTGTTGGAAAGAGGAGATTATCTGTGCTTCCTGTACTTGAGCCTATAAGTGATTTTTCTCTTCAGGGAATACTGAATTATTTGATTGTCAAATCTCGTTATTCTAAGAGTTGTGACTGGATTGCTCATGTCTTAAATGACTTTGGTTGCTTCCTAATTCTTATGTCTCATTTGCTCCATCATTATGCACTAAAACTCTTTGCTTACAACCGTTTCTGGTTGAAACGCTGTCTTATTATTCTTTCCATGCCTAATGTATTTGTGTTCCTCATATAAACCATATTTTCAGCAGCATATAATTTGTTGAATGGATTTCTTGGCCACGTTGCAAAACGAGGAAAATCAGTTCTCATTTCTAGTACATTCAGTTTCCATTTTTGTATTTTCTGGGCTCCTAAATATCAATCAATTGACCATTCTGTGCTGAACGAATCCTATCTTCTATGTTCTTAATTGTGTTTTCTGGGCTCATTTATTGATTTTTTGATTTGCATTTTTCACTTTGTTAGATGGACTTGGAAAATCAATACTTTCTTCCGGTGTGTCGGTGGCTTGAATTGTGTCAAAGAGCAATAGCTTTGCTTATGTGTGTTTTCATGTTTTGGCATATGTATATGCCAATGGGGTTTATCCTAAAATAAATAAGTTATAGTGATTGGCAAGAGAGAGAGGGTGCGTGAAAAAATAATGAATAAAATACGTAGTTGTTCATCTAGTCAAAATATCATTAGAATAACTCCTAGAGCACTCTTAGATTTGTGTGGAATGTTAGAAAGAGAGGGTGGTCTAAAACCTACATGTTGGTCAAGTGTGGAAGAACAAGTTGCAAAAACTCTATATATTAACACAGTGTTTAAAATCGTGAAGCTAATTTTTGGTTTAGGCGTTCTGGTGAGACAATTAGTCATCATCTTCATACAATTTTGGCGGCTATCATTGAGTTGGAAGAAAAATTTGTTGTGCAACCTGATGTATTTTTCTTTTGTTCATCGACCCTTTGCTTACTGCCACCAGAAAATAGGAGATGCGTTGATAATATTTGATGATAGTATGAGATGCTTTAAATATTAATGGACACTTTAGGGATGCAATGATAGTATTTTTCTGTTGTCATCAAACCTTTGTTTAGAGTATTTTTAAATGCTCTTGTTTTCTTACATTTATCTTATCAGGCTAAACCTAAAATAGCTGTTTGGAAAAGTACTCCTTTTCCAAATTTTGAAAAGATGATATTATATGGAGTAGACAGAGCTAATGGAGATGAAGGGGAAACAATACGGGAGTGGAGGAAGAGGCATCGTTCTTCAACAAAGGTTCCTGAGACTATTAATGATATTGATAATCACAGTGGATACTCATTACATAATGCTGACATGCTTGTTGAAGATAACTCATCTGAAGAAGATGATTCTCCACATGCTAATAGGGCTTGCAGCAAGAAGACAAAGAGGTCACCTATAGTTCGTGAAAACAACCTAAAGAAACTGACTGGGGCAATTTATGCAATGGTTGCATCACTTGATAGAGGCAATGAAGCAATTATACAAGGAAATTTGATTTTACAGAGAGCTGCCAACATCAAGAGAGAAGTGCCCCAATTATCTGGTGAAGAACTTTGCAAAGTACTTGAAGAATGTGGGTGTGATGTTGATAAAATACCAGATATTTATTGTTTTCTTATGGGCAATGATGAAAAGCTTAGGACTGCAGTTCAATCTCCAGCCCCAATAAGGAAGCAAGTGATAATGAAGATGTTTCATGATTCTCAATAGATGGTCTCTTGGCCACTTCTTATGGTCACTTTTGATTATTTTGGCAAACTCTTAAATATTTCAGCATATGCTCAAAAATATGACGTAAGCATAGTTGTAACTTTTTGTATGTTTTGTCATATGCTCTGTACGTGGTATTTGAGCATGAATGGATGATTTGGTGGTATGAACACTTCTCTTCATGTACATGATATTATCATTACTTTATATGTTATGGATACACATGTTTTGGATTTACGGTATTTTATGGCTTGATAATACAAAAGAGAATTTTGGATTTATGGCAAATTATGCTAGTTAAGGCATAATATGCCATTGAAAATGTATGTAGTGATAAACTAAGTTGGATTAAGATGGCAAGTTAATTATAAACTAAGTATTATGAAATTAAACTATATGTAAATCCTATTTTTTAATTATTTAAATAAATTATATTAGGGAAGTACCTTAATAATTGTTTTAATTAATTAAAGATAAGAAATGATTAATTTTCATGAGTAAAAACTAATTTAAATGAATTGTATAAGCAAATAAATATAAATTCACTTAGGGAAATTTAGTCTGAGGTTCCAAATAAGCAACTTATTTACGAAAATGTCCCATGGATGAAAATATTTATTTTTATTTGGGACCTCAGAATAAATTTCCGATTAACTTATAAGGATAAAATAATAAATTGGTTATTAACTTCCCTCCCTTCCTCTTCTTAACCAAACAAAAAATCATTAAAAAAATCATTCCCCTTCCTTTCACTTTAACTAAACCAAATAAAATAATCTTGTACTTTTCCATCCCTTTCTATCCATCCCTCACTTTCCCCTCCATCAAACCAAACATAGCCGTAGTTGACATTCCGACCATCAACAACCAATAGTGGAGCATAAAGCAATTAGGTCATTTAACAAAAAAAATTAATTATATAATAGTTCTTAAAGATTTAGAATTAACTCATTTTGAAGGATTATTTAGAGATTTCCATATTTCAACCATTTTCATGCATGCATGCATGCATACTCCTTCCTAGAAGAAATATGCATGGCCAGGTTACAATCCACAAGCTATGAAGTGCATTTTTCTTGTTGGAGAGTAGTGGTGGATTTTTTTTTATTACTCTCCTCTGGTTCATTTGGAATGTCAGATGTAAATGGGTATTTAAGCATATATCACAAGATCCTGTAACTGCTATTGAGTTAACTAATCATTCTGTCTCTGGATTTTGGTCTACTCACGCTTTACTAGACCTTACCCCAAATCCTATGGTAACTAAAGCTTCTTTTAAGTGGAGGGAACCAAAGTCCAATGCTATTAAAATCAACTATGATGAGCCTTTTGCAAAGCGTTGGGTAAAGTAGGTATTGGAATTGTATGCAGAAACAGTAACGGTGTGTTTATCCGGGCTTGGGCAAATAATTTTTGGGTAGGATTCACTTTTTATGCTCAATTACGAGCTCTGTATCAAGCAATTTTAGTGGCTGACTCTTGGAATCACAACCCCATCACCATTGAATTTACCTGTCGTGAGCTTTTTTCTACTGTATCATCCAAAAAGCTTGATGGTTGTGATTGGAAATACCATGCAGTTTTGGATATCTTCAACATGTTGCGGAACCGAAATATGATCTTCTTTCTCTAGTGCCTCATGAAATTAATTGTGCCGTCTATTGTCTAGCTGCTTTGGTTACAAGGAATTGGGACCTTAAGGTCTGATTCTAAAATCACCACCTCCTCTAGCTACTGTCATTCTTTGGGAAGCTTGTATTGAAGTGACTTCTAATGTAACTCAGTTGCTTCAAGAAGCTAATAGGAAAAGAATCGATTAATTTTAGTTATCCCTCTGTCAGTCCTTTTGTTTTATGCTTCTTTGTTTTATTTTTGTCAGACTTCATATGTTTCGCATATTTCAACTAACGAATTCCTCTGTTGGCCAAAAAAATTAGTGTTTTCTTTCATTTGTTAAATGTATTGGGCCTTCTATCTTTGGTATAAAACCTTTTTTTAAAACGTATAGCAATTGACCCAAGCATTTGGGCCTCTGAAAGCTGGACTCTTAAACCATCAAGGCTTTTGCATTCTCTTCATCTTTTGAATTTTGAGTGTTATACTTTTTAAATTTGTTATCTTACCAACATGATATGGAATGGGTTAATTCCTTACAATGTGATGAATCAAAATTTAAATCTTAACTAAAAAAGGTGTTAACTTTTAATGCCCGACAATACCTCATACAGGATAACTTCTATTAGGAGGATACTTGTGATTTATGAAAAAAAATGCTACGTTAGTATCTTGACATATAATATTACAAAATAATTTCAAACATTATTAATAATAAGTATTAATAATAAAATAATACACACTTAAAAATTCCCTCTCCTAGTGCTCTGGGTCTGCCAGTACTAGAGAAAATAACTTCATTTCAAATTTATTAAGGAGGTGGATAAGGGCTCTATTTGGTTAACCCGTTTGGGCAACCAAAAGTCATTCCTGCGCTTACCGAGACAAAACTCCTCTTACATATTTACCTCGGAATCTTTGTCTGTTCTCCCAACGGGCTATCTAAACAGAGTCGAGGTATAATATTAAAGCAGTCTCGCTGAGCTTAGAATATAATACTATCCATATATGATATAATAGAAAATTAAAAATAGTTAAATATATTATTTTAAAGGATTTATATCTTTATTTTTCTTCAAATTAATTTAAGTCATTTATAAATTGTTATGGAATATAATAATCTACACATAAGTATATGATTTCAATTAATGTATTTAGCTTCCTTAATTTTTTTTTAAAAAGTTAACTGACTTTTATATCAAAGGCAAAAAATAGTAGTAAAGACTACCAAGCACTTGATTCAATGTTATGTTGTACCAACATAACCAAATGTCTCAAATTCATTAAATATTGGGTAATTAAGTATGGAAATACAATATTAAATACTTGTGATTCTACTCAATTTTATTTGAATTAGTCTGGACCTCGATAAATATTTTAAATTAAGGTGAGGTAAGTTCCAGATGCCTGATGTCCAAGGAAAAAAATGATAACAATACATAGTTAGGATGGAGATTTTGTAACCGTTTGAGAACGTAGTAGAGAAGTACTTTTACGCAAGTCAAGGTAAATATGTGAAGAAAATTATCTTATTTTATAGAAAAACACTGTTAAACATGTGTTTGGGGAGTGTAAAAGTGTTGCAAAACACCTCATTTATCTTGCACAGCGTCCTACAGTACAAGTAACAAGGTACAGGAAACTGGACCGATGACTAAACTGAACAAGACAGTGGGTTGAGGATCAGTTGATCAGACCAGAGTCAAACCGAGGGTCAAATCAGTGAGTAATAAAAAATTTAAAAATATACTATATAATAATATTCAGTTTACAACAAAATTAAAACTAATAATATACTTATAACTTATATATTATTTAATAGTCTTTGCAATTTTAAAATATTCATTCTACAAAATATAGGGTAAGAAGTCAATATAGGGTATATATACGTCTATTCATATCTCACATATATATAATCCTTTTTCATTTTTATTTTATTTCCTTTCCTTTCATCTCTCTAACATTTATCTTTTCCTTCTCTTTCCTTCCTTATTTTCTTCTCTCTTCCCACATTCTGGTTTCTACTTTTCTTCTCTCCATACTCAACAATCAAATCACTGCTCACACTACACTCATGCGGACCACCAATTACACTCCTAGCTTAAGTTCCAACTTTGCCATCTTCTCTAATCCTTCAACCCCTGACTCCATTGCAGTATTGTCAAAGCTTCCAAGAAGCTCTCCAATCCACCCTCACCGAAGTCCCCTTCATGTTTCTCACTTCTCAAAGCTAGCTTAGGACTATCAAAAGTAATTAGAGTTTCACTTAGAGATGAGTAGAGGCACTACATAACCTACGATCAGCTGCAACTTGTGACGGCGAGTAGGGAGGAACCTACAACTGCATCCTCGACGACGAGTGGGGAGAAACCTACAACCAATGGAGGCCAAGAGAACCTCGATGCAATGCATCGTCTGCCTGAACATCTCCCCTATGCTTTTTTTAAGTAACTCGGATCAACTTGTCACAACCCAAGTTCAACTCTCAACTCGACCAGATTGCCGGTTGAGTCTCTGGTTTCCAACTTGACTCGACCAGTCTGGTCCGAGTTCATGAAACTTGACAAGTAATGAGTTAGGATCTCTAAATGCATTGCTCTAATCAAGCCTCTCGCTATTTAATAAACCCATCAATGTTATTATTGCCTCACTCCTATTTATACGCAACATTATTTCTCATGAACATTGTCTTGAATATAAACAACAATTTTACTTTGTTGAAAAATTTAATGTATTTTTTTCCTTTTTGTCCGATTAATTATATGTCTTTCTTATCATTTTCCATACGCATTATCTCTCTCACTTATTATCTTCGGGTATATTGAGGAAAAATTATATTTACTGCACAGTTATTGCTTCTAATTAATTTTAATTGTTAGTTTGTTCTGCATGATTTAGAAAAGGAGGGAGTATTAATTAAATAAATAAGTCAAATGATACTGAGCAGAATCCACAATTTTTTCAACTAACCCAATTAATTAACTTGTTGGAATGAAATTCCACATCCAACCTCATTTAAAATTGTGCTGCCGACTAGTGAAGATTGGATATGAGCTGTGCATTTATCCACCACCAACCTTGACAAAAAAAAAAATAATTATTTTTAAAATATGAGTATTGATATACCCACACTCTCCCTCCTGCGTCATGTTCTTTTCTTATAAAACACAAATAATTAAATTATGTAAATAAAAAAGTTAGTTAAAATTGGTTAAAAATAGTATCCTCAAATCCTAGTGAATCACAATTAAATCTCAAGTATGGAAATAATATCTAATAAATTTTAAGGAATAGTTAATTATAAGTGAATTGAAAATAACGTTATTAATAAGTCAAAGTGGTTAATTGATAAGTCATTGAAACTTATTAGATATTATTTCTCTTAATTATAACCTAATTGTAATTCTCCCTTCAATATTATAACTATGTATATTGCAGTATAAGTGATTGGATCGAACTAGTATAAATTCATATTGTCCTATAATCTTGATCTGTGATAAGTAACGGCGCTCCAATAGGGGTATGACTATACATTATAGCTCAAAGCATGATGGTATATACTCAATTGCTTCTATTCATAAGGTAGAGATAATTTTTTTTCATATTTATAAGTTATACGTTAACATTTTTATATGAATATATAATTTTATTTTTAATTTATTATTGTATTGACTTTATTCTCATCTAACATAATGTATATAGTGAGGGATAAAATTGAAAAGTTGTTAACTTTTAAGGTGGATGTAATGAGAATAAAGGCTTTTCTTGGTTTTGGTGAAACATAATGAGAATGATTTATAAATATATTCAGATGAGTAGTATTTGTTATACCAAAAGAAGCACAATATCCTAAGAAAAAAAGGGGTTTGTCAATATCTCTCTTAAATATAAACAATAAACAACATACGAGCAAAAAATTGAAAAATAAAAGTGACTGCTACTCTCAATTTTTAATATAAGATTTATTTAGCTAATTTGAGGAGATTAATAAAGTTAAATAAATTTTTTAATGTAGTTATATTTATCATTCTATCTCAAACTAATTTTTAAAACTTATAAACTTGTATATAATTTAATAATACAGTATTTTAGAGAGTTTATGTATTATTCACAATAATTAAATAATTTATTTAATTCCTTCAATCTCATCAAATTAGAGGAATGAATTTTATACGAATAAGAAGAGGTAGTATTAGTCTCCCAAAACTTGAAATTCATATACCTACTGCGAAAGGGTCTTTCATTAACTGCATTCTATTAATTAAGCTCAATTGTTGTTAGTTTTATTATCCTTCACAAGTTCCTAAGCCAAATATGTAACGCTATGCAGCTTTAAACTTATCTATATAAAAATTAATGAAATAACACCATATAACCATATATAGATGGTTTTAAAATAGAGAAAATGATGGAAAAAGTACCTCGAAAATGGTGAATCCAAGAAAGGTGATTCTAAATTTTAAATCTTTGACAGATGATAGTACCCACCGCGTCTTTACTCAAGTTTTAAGGAAATGTCCTCATTGCCCCTGAAACAGCAGCCTTCAGTTCCTCGCGCGCCTTTACCCAAGTTTAAAGGAAATGAAGAGACGGATTCGATTATGTTGATATCCGGATTCGATTCGGTATTTCCAAACCGTCGTATTATATTGCACGGTTTAGAATGTGAGAACGACGCATCCAGTCGAATGACTCCCTCCGCACTCAGCTGATTCGAATATGGACTTCCAAACCGTTGGTCGCCGCATCGGTTTAGAAAGTGTTGATGCCGTATCCATTCGAATGATATCTATCCTTCAATCGAATGAAGAGACGGATTCGATTATGTTGATATCCAAATTCGATTATGTATTTCCAAACCGTTGTATTATATTGCACGGTTTAGAAGGTGAGGACGACGCATGAGGTCCCAGGAGTATAAAGTCCCCTCCAAAGGTGTATAAAGTCCACTTTCTACACCGTTGGGGAAAAATTCGGTTTAGAAATCTCATTCGAATGGAAAAAAAAAGCTCATTCGAATGACCATACTCTTTATAAACGGTTTAGAAAGCTTTAACTTCAAAATACTGTAACTTCCTCATTTCAACTCCAAATTTTACAAATGAGCTATCATTGGAAATCCCTTTGAGTCTAGTTTTCAATGGAACAAATTTCAGAATGATATGATTTCTGTTTTGAGAGATATTGGAAAAAAACCAAACATGGGTCAGGAATACGTATATTCAAGACATATGTTCGGTTTTTTGATGATATCTATCAATCCAGATCTTCAATTGATATGAAACCTATTCCATCTGAAACTAGACTCAAAGGATTTCCAATGATAGGTCATTTGCAAAATTTGGAGTTAAAATGAGGAAGTTACAGCATTTTGAAGTTCAAGCTTTCTAAACCGTTCATAAAGAGTGGGGTCATTCGAATGAGCTTTTTTTTGCATTCGAATGAGCTTTCTAAACCGAATTTTCCCCCAACGGTTTAGAAAATCCCCTCCAAATGTGTATAAAGTTCACTTTCTACACCGTTGGGGGAAAATTCGGTTTAGAAATCTCATTCGAATGGAAAAAAAAACTGGAGTAGGCTCTGGCAATAATCCATTAACAGGTGTATATGTTTCAGACAAACATATCTAATCACACGCATATATTTGCGCGCACACATATATATTCGCAAATCTTGGGACATATTGCAAAATCACAAAGAAAAAGAAAAAAAATATTTAGATGAAATATGTTGAGATTAATTTTTAAAATGGAATACTATTTTTATTTGTAATTGTATTTTTTATTTTAAATTAATTTTAGCTCTCTGCCAAAACCCTCAATTTGGGGGAGGCCACAAATGAGGATAAAGGAGGGGAAGTTTGGGCTCCTCCTTCTCTCCTCCAATTGAACACACAAATTAGAGCCTAAGCACATTTATAACTGGGGCACCAATAGAAATAAACTAGATTATGGGCAAGCATGTGTAATATATTCCTTTATATAGGAAGGAAGTTACATGATTGTAAGAGAAGTAAATCAGCAAATATGCAAAAGGTTAATGATGTAAATGTTTGTCTCATTTTATCATTGTTGTGTCACTATACATATATAGTGTTCGACACAGAGTGATGAAAAACAGAAAGATAAAACAGACAGAAGCAGACACACACACACACAATTGCTTTTATTTAACATTGTAAACATG
>JANTPZ010110083.1:0-20902 GCA_025593235.1 Vachellia pachyceras | reverse complement strand
GTACGTTTGGTTTGCCCGTTTGGGTTAAAAAAGCCATTTTGAGTCTTTGGCCAAACGGCTTTCATGTTTGGTTGCCCATTTTCGCAACGTCATTTTGCTCCAACGACCGATTTCACACACAGCTTGAAGCAACACCACCGACAAGCTCAACGAAGCTGAGCTTTTTTGGTCCGACGATGTCTCTGAAACAGTGAATCAACCCCCACTGTCCAGGAAATTTCAGCAATCGGCGCCGGTGAAAGTTCCGATTCTGTCTTCTAGAACCACGCCCAGGAGGAGGAACAACGAACTGGCCATAGTGGACGACGACATTGAAGACGATGATGAGATGTTACCGCCTCACGAGATCGTCGCGAGGGGCTCTGGAGCGTCACCGAAGACCACTTCGATGCTGGAAGGGATCGGAAGAACACATATGGGGAGGGATCTTAGACAGGTGCGCAATGCTATACGGCACAAAACAGGTTTTTTTCCTGATGATTTCTGGTCTTAAATGCAGGCCGGAAGCACGCCGACGCCATCAGATTCCTGAAAATTCATGACGACGACGAGGAAGGTTTCTTGATGGTGGTACGGCTTCCACGGTAAAATAATGATATTGGAAAAAGTCATTTTGACGAACGGTTTATCCAAACATAACTACATTTTGGTCAACGGTCAATCCAAACATAAATTTTGTTCATTCTCCCAAAAGTCATTCTCAAAAGTCATTTTTCCCAACGATCGTTTTCCTAACGGGCTCTCCAAACAGAGCCAGTAACAGCGACAGGGTTAAGTGTATTATGAGTATCTGCCCAAGTCACTTCAACCCATTTCTTAAAGCTTACCTGACAAAAAAAACTCTACTTCCGTGGTCGTACGTAGTACGTCCCAATTTGTTACGGAGACACTGACCGTTTACGAAAGCTCCCATAGTAGTTCCAAACAACATGAAAATCCTAAAAACCCGTCAGCTTTGTCATTATCATGGAATAATAAAAAGATTGGGGCTGAACTTCTCCGGGGCGGGTGGTTGAGACTGCACGAGATGAGACGCTACTCTATAAAAAAACTCACATGTAAGCAAAGGCTGAGGGGAGTACATAGCACAGTATGATGAGGTTGATGATATCTGGAAACCACACGATTCTTCATCGTCATGAGGGCGAAGAGGGAGGATTGAGATGGATGATCGAGTTTCTGAGCAGCATGGGGAAGCCGGTAGCCGCCGCCGCGGTGGTGCTTTTGGCCGTGATTGTGTCGTGCTTCCAGAAACTGGGCTTAGAGGGAGAGATGCTTTATTCCATGTTCAGGGCTTTCCTTCAGCTCTCCGTTATCGGCTTCGTCTTGCAGTTCATCTTCAATCAGCACAACGTTGGATGGATCCTACTCGCTTTCGTTTTTATGGTTCTTTTCTCTAACCCATCTCTCAGCAACTCAATCTCTATCTCTGACCACGATTCAGCCTCTTCTGTTTCTTACCTGCAAAATGATAGCTTACTCCAGAGTCTTCTTTTTTCTTCTTTAAATGTACGTTTCTGTACTTTGTTATTTTTGTTTCCACCAATGATTGACAATTTTAAAATAAATGCTTTAATTCGGATTTTAAAAATAAATAAATTCATTTTAAAATAAATAACTGCTTAGTTTTTCTCATGAAAAAAAAAAGGAAGGGAAGGGATACTTCGACGCCAAATTAAATCTCCGTGGATATTCCATCGGAATTCAGGTTTTAACATTGAACCGGTGGAATAAAAATTTTTCCAGATATTTAGAAGAGACTTATTATTCTTCATGTGTCAGAATCAGAGCGTCTGAATCTCCGTTATTGACAGTTGAATTACGGCTGAATTTGTTATGAAGGTGTCAGTTGCTGGTTACACGGCCGGTCAACGAGCCAAACAAATCCCTCGGAGTAAATATGTGGCCGGAGCTTCCATCCTCACAGGAACCTCAATCACTATGCTGCTGCTAGTGTTGATGAGTGTGTTCCCTTTCACTCCCAGGTACATCATCCCCGTCGCCGGCATGATGGTCGGAAATTCAATGACTGTCACCGGAGTTACCATGAAAAGACTCCGTGATGACATCCAAGGACAGATGAACTTGGTGTGCCTTTTTTACTTACTCTTCATGAAGATTCAGCCTCAAAGTCTCATCATTGAAACTGAGCTTTAATTTTTTTTGTTTTTCTTTCTTGTTCAGGTTGAGACGGCTCTGGCTCTTGGTGCGAACCCACGACAAGCTACGCATCAGCAGGTGAAAAGGGCTCTGGTAATCGCACTTTCGCCGGTGGTGGACAACGCCAAAACTGTAGGCTTAATATCGCTTCCTGGGGCAATGACGGGTATGATTATGGGAGGGGCATCCCCGTTAGAGGCCATTCAACTTCAGATTGTGGTCATGAACATGCTTATAGGGGCATCAACTATTAGCAGTATAATGTCTACTTACCTTTGTTGGCCTGCCTTCTTCACCAAGGCGTACCAGTTAGATTCCAAGGTTTTCTCACAGTGAGGAGGATTCATTAGAACCCTGTAGATGAATTATAATTTTGATTTTTGATAATGTTCTTGCTCTGTTTTTGCCTTCATCTATCCCTCCCCCCACCCCCTCTCAATGAAACTCTGAGACGAGAACGTTACGTTGTCGCAGTTTCTTTCCCACTTTGAAATGATATTATGTTTGACGCAAGTAATGAGGATAGACGCGATGCTATAATTCAGTCGAGTCGTAATCATCAATCAAGCATACGTAAAATCTATATAGCATATTTTAATTTTCATTCACCTTTCATTGTCATCGTTAAGCAACAATACCACATGGAAAAATTGCTTGCCAGTTGCCAATATGTTGGCGGTGCACCAATTCACCAACATGAAAAACAAATCTCGTTCTGTTTCTCTTTCTGTAAAATATTCCACCATCCCTGGGATAAACTGATATACAAAAACGCATACATGGCGGATGAAGTAGCAATGTTCCTGGGCCATACACACACTCATATAGATATATTTATATTTGTAACATATGCAGATATATACATATATGTGGCGGTTATGGAAGGAAGTCAAAGAGAATCATCAGGTTTGGTGTGCACGTTTGGCGTTATTATCATCCAAAGGATTCTCATTGTCGTAGTTGCCGGGAGGGTCATACTCGCAGACGATCAACATGCCTTTACTGGGATCTCGGCAATGCTGGAGGGCACAGCCTAAACGAACAGAGTCCTTCCACACGACCTGCGTGAAATGGGCACAATCTTCGCCCGGCGGCGCCGAGCACTGAAGGCTCTTAAGATTGTACCATATACTCTCATTGTACCAATAATACACGGCGTCCGAAGCCGTCCAATGCCACTGCAGCGACCAGAAAAGGTTCTCTCCGTAACGGAAGTCTGAGTGAACCATCTTGCAGTCGTCGTAGTGCTGCATCGCGGTCTGTTTCGCGGCACTCTCGAGCTTATCGTCCCATGTGAAAAGCGGCAGTTCGAATAATAGCCTCACCCAATTGTGGGCTACCAGGAATTCTTGCTGCTGAAGATATTTGAGAGGGTCGCAGTTAGCACCACATCCTTTGATCGCCTTCTTTGGGTCCCATCCGAACATTTTTGCTTGCTCTGAGATTTCACCTACGGTTCCGTCTGGCAATGAAGGTGGTGGTTGTTGGGCAGGCGCTGGGCCAGGGATTCCTGGTGTTGCCGGAATAGGAAATGGGATGGGGATTTTCGGTGCTGTTGGTGTTGCCGGTGTTCCTTCTTGGGCTTGTGGACTCCGAAGGCCTTTTCCATTACCAAATGAAATCACTGGGGCGGGATGTCGGTGACGGAATCGGTGGTGGCCACCGTGGGGGTGGTGTCCTTTATGGAAGGGTAAACCGGAGACGGCGTGGGCGAGGAAGAGGAAAGAGATGGCGGCGATAAGATGATTTTGATACATTGCACTATGCGGCACAGGACGCCCAGAATCCGGCTACGTAGAAAGAGATAGGGCCTTTTGTGAGAAATATTCTAGGATCTAGCCACTCTCTCTTCCTGGGCTAAACTCAACAATATTGTTCTGCATCGCCATTTCTTTGACTCTGTGTTTTTGGATTATATATTTTATGGGATTGCATGTCGTTAAGCAAAACAGAGCACCCTGCTGCATTAATGCAGTGTAGAAAATATAGCGGCGAGGTTTATGGGACTTCTCAGGTCCATCTTCGGTCAAAAACCGTCAATGGGGTTGACACGACATCAATGAAGATTGCAAATAAAGTACCACTACAGTTTCCCAGGTTTGTGATATTTTTGGGACTCGATCTCGGTGGATTGGAGTACACGACAGGTAACGAACCAGCTTGGACGACATCGTTTTCCCGAGAAATGGCTAATAATCAGGCAGGCGCGATATGTGACCCGGTCAAGGCCCAAGGGAAGTTCGGAAAGGCGCCATTGTTGGTTCCTTGTTTATTGCATTGACTACGAAACGTTGCCTGTCGTTTCCATATGAAGGAGATGAGAGAAGTGAGCATTCCCGCCAATTATCTCATCATTTCGGGTGTCTCGAATTCTCAACATCCTGTCCTTCGGCTGTAAGCCGTTAGTTGGCAACGTGGAAGCCGTTATCCGCCATGTTGGCTACGGTTCGGCATCTGCGGAATTCTAGGTTTTCTCATGTACTTCTCATCTCTGTGATTTTCCTAAGCTATTTTCCTGGTAATTTTTCCTCGGGAACAACCAGCTTCTCTATTTTTTTTTTATGCATGTAGCTTCTTGGATGTAACTCCTTAAATCATATGACTCTCAGTAGAGAGGGGTTTCAGTTTGGCGGAGAGTTGTAATTATCTAACCGTTGTATTTCGGAGTCTCTCTGTTTTCGCCCTCCTGCCAAGTCTAGGTGAGTGGACTGGGTGAATTGTGAGCTATCTAGTTGCTGTGGCTTCTGCTCTTCACCGCCCAGGATCCATATTGTCAGCAGCCGTCACACTAACTTCGATTGAAATCTTCAAAACCCATAATTGGCTGAAGGTCACCCAACTTTTTACTTCCTATGCAAAGAGGAGAACAAGAAGGTACTGCCTGACGTCAAGAAAGCGCATCTTTTGTATACTTTCAAGGATGAAGAATCATGGCAGGTTCTCTCATCCTTTTTCCGGCCTTCAAATTTGTCTCTGTTCATTATTCTATGTGCATTTCAGCAACATTTACTTCTGCCAATAGTCTAATATGATATATCGTAGTTAATGGATCTTCTGCCGACGAACTATTTCCAATTATCCACTCTGGATTGCATTGCTTGTTTCTTAGTGTATTAAAGTTGAGAATTTAGGCATGCGGTGAAATGTAAAACTGCTGAAGTTAAAAAAATTAGCCTATCTAGAAACAAAACGTGTCATGTTTTGCTCTCTCTCTCTCTCTCTCACACACACACACTCTAAATACAACGATTTTTCCCATCTCTGGCTGTCGGAGCTGTTTCGAGTAATCTGTGACCACTCAGACCAGAAAATTCCAGCAGCTTTAAGAATGACAAGCAACGACAAAGACATGAGCACTGCATAAATCTAAAATCTAACTAGAAGAGCTCCTTATCCAGTTATTGAAATTGCGTAGTTCCTCGGAATGAGAGCCATAAATTGCCTTAATGGTGTCCCTGCAGCTACTGCAGAGAGAAAATTGAAGGATTTCATGAGGAATGCTCACTTGTTCGGTAAATAAATGAGAAAACGGTAGATACCGAACCTGCAGGCCTCCTTGTTGAATTTTTTTCTGTGTATTCCGTATAAAGATTCGAATATATGTGGCTCCACACGACAGAAGTAAGGACGATCTAAAGAACAAAGAGGTACAAAGGCACACTCTTAAAAGATAAATCAGCATAATGAGTAGCATGAAGGGGATGCGTGGTTTTACCAGCGTAGATAGAGCAACTTCGAGTGCTCTTCTGAAAATGAACACACCATCCATCTGGACCTATCAAGCTTTTATAGAGCTGAAGTTGATAAAAAAGGGCCGAGCATCAAGAGAAGAGAATGAATGAATGAGAGAAATTGGCAAACATGCATCAATAAGAGCATGGAAAGGAAGTATGAGGTCGAGGATGCAAAACTTTAGGGTTTCTGAAACACGGAAGGAGCAAAAGCTGTAGAAGTAAGAGAAGAAGCAAACCTCAACATCAGAAGGATGAGTAAAAATTTCCTCAGGAGAGGCAAAAGAAGGGCCCTTCTGGAGTTTGCAACAGGCGCCGCAACCCTCGACGCAACGCCATAATTCTTGTTTCTTGTCGCCACCGAAGCCTGCGGAGGCGAGGCCCTGCTTTTTATTAAGTGTCGTCTTCTTAGAGGGCAACCGGGGGCGATGCGCCGCCGAGCAGACGGTGAAGGAAGAGGGGAGAGTGAGGAGAGACATAACTTCAGTTGATGATCATGTCAGAGATAGATAATAAGAACCATGAAGAGGAAGAGGAAGAGGAAGCGGATAAAATGGAAATGGATGGTGGGTTAGAAGCTAGGAAAGTTCAAGAAAATGGACTTAAGGGTTAATAGGTTAATATTGAATCAATTGAAAATCAAACCGATGATATTAAAATATGGAATGAACATGATTTAATGTAAAAAAGGAAATATATTATATAAAGTATAAAAGGAGAATATCATTGTCAAAATGTTGTAATAGTAAATGAATAATATGCATAAGTTAATATTTCTTGTATTAAAACTTTTATTATAAATTGGTAATTGGTTATTAAAAGGTTTTGGGAACAAGAAGCGGCGTAGAGAAGAGGATAAGCTACGGAGAAGCAACAAATAGAGCAAGGGCGATGCAACAGAGCGAGGCGAGGGCAAGAGCAAGACTCTGACCTTATGCCCAATACTAAGAGTGACGCCACAGGAAAGCAGATTGGCAAGGTGAGGGTAGATCTGTAAACCTGATCAATCCATGAAACCGGTGAGTTGACTGGGTTAAAGATGGGTTAACTGAATTACCCTGGTTCGACCTTTAAATCAAACCTGACTATGAAACGATTTTTGGTTCAAACCGATCAGTCCAGTCTGATTTTTAATTCCTACGAGGTTAAAACGCTGGGTAATACTAGCACTCTACTTTGAAATTTTATTTTAGTCTAGAGACAAAACATTTGACATTTAATTTAAATATTTAATAAAAATTTAAAATGCTTAGAAGTTAGTAAATTCCCCTAAAAGCAATACGGAAAACATGCACTCAAATTTTTATAATGAATTATAATGATTAAACCAATAAAATTTCTAACTTCGATAAAACCCTCTCTCACTTCGCCATCCCTATCTAACAATAAAAGTTATGCTATTCGTGAATAATATTTTTTGATAAAATTGACTAATTCAATTTTTTCACCGAAAGAGGCATTAAATCAAGATAGGAAGAACGGGGATAAATCTCTATCGACAAATTAATTGAATAATAAGACCTAGACAGTATGGAAATTGTATTTATATAATGTAGAAGTCTAATTATATATCATGTAAGATCAATTGCATGAAAACTTAAATATATAAAATTACCTAAAATGTAAATGCAACTAACTTTTCACATTATATAATTGACCACATGCAGCTAACCTTTTATAAAAAAAACTAAACTTATACACTATGCAATTCTCATTTTCTAATTAATTTGTCTAAATTTATCCCCAATTCTCCCTAGGAAAAAGAAAAGAAGAGTCACCCAATTCATTGAAGACGGCTGTGTTCGCGTCAAGTAACTTTCATTCAGTACGTTTCAGTTCACCTCTGCCAGAACAATCAATCACCTTCACAGGAACAATGGATTTCCCAGACAAACTTGGTTTACAGTTCCATCATGATTTTGCAAAACTCCGGTAGGCTCACACCAATTATATTAGGGTTATGGCGAACATATAGCGCATCCAATAAGAATGTGCCGAATGACATGGAAGAAAAAAACTGCTCCTTCATAAAAACCATAAACTCCAGTTATCCCGTCAGAGTTCCATAAAAGCATTACATAATAAAATACTAGGCCTGTCTTCTTACACTTTTAACTCACGCCTGAAGCATCTCAAGGTGACTCACTGCCTCTGGGTGAATGGCGGGCATCATCATCATCTTCAATGGGGCTTCGGTCATCCTTGGGGCTGGCACTCCGGCTGCGACCATTAGCTTTAGGGCTAACATAGCTGTCCCTTGCAGGGCTACTAGCAGGGCTTCGGCTCTTCCCTCTGGGACTGTAGTCGGATCCATCTTGCCGGGCACCAGGAGAAGCCTCACCTCTCTTATCTGGACTGCCCTCATCAGGGCTCAGACTCCTATTCCTTGTCTTCGAGGGTGGAGGACTGTCTTTGGGATCTGGGCTTCTATATCGAGGACTCAATGACCTGTCATCATGAACTGGGCTCCGTCCTCTTCTTACAGGGGACCTTGATCGGCTGCAAAATACAAAAGCAACCAAACCAACCGTTAGGAACGAGATTCAGGAGTATGAATGTGGTGAAAAATATGTTTCCAAACATATTCTATAATAGAGTCTAGATGATGTAAGGACAATAATCATCCAACCTGTAGCTTCTATCTCGGCTATAACTTCGATCACGGCTTCTGCCACGATGAGGCGAGGGTGACCTAACAGGTGAACGAGAATAGCTTCGCCCACGTCTGCAGGATAAACAACAAAAAATGACAGCATAATTTAACCACTGTTAAAATCAATCGATAATGCAGGCATTACATAGCCTTACCTCAGCTTCTTCGGGCTATTCTTGCAGTTTCGCTCTATATGGCCTCTCTCTCCGCAGCGGTAACACTTGTTCTTCCAGTCTCCGGCTTTGCAATCACGAGCCCAATGTCCATCAAGGCCACAATTAAAACAGCGTCCAGAACCAGGAGGAGGACCTCTACCTAAATATTCTCGAGAACCACGAGGCACCTGCTTGTTAAGGTAAGGTATCAAAGTACTCAGTCAACAAACACCAACAATGAAATACAGTTTGTTTTTCTTTCTTTCTTTCTTTTTGTTAAGACTTTGAAGCAATTGATAACTACAGGGAATAGAGATAGATACAACAAAAAGCCACAACTCAACACATAGTTTATACAGAGGGCAAGCACTTTCACGTAATTTGACTACAGCTGCGACATTTAAATTAGAACAAACTATATTACATGAAAATAGTTTAAGCAATTAGTGCTTACCCCCTTTGCAAACTCCACGATAATTCGACTGCCATCAACATCACGGCCATCTAGGTTATATCTTGCATCGTCTGCATCTCGGTAATCACTAAACTCCTGTTTTAAGGATGTAAGAAACAATGGAAGTGACACGGAAATTTTCACCACCCTCAACAATTCATTTCCCCACAAAGGAATAAATCAAAGTGAAAAGAAATAAAGTAAAAGCAGAGCAAAGAGTAACAACTTACAACAAAGGCGAAGTCATGCTTCATATCCACATCTCGAATTCTGCGTAAACGGTTTCCAGAAACAGTAAGGCCATCATTACTTAACTACTGCTAGAGTATGATACTTCGCCCCTCAAAGACGAACAAAACACCAGTTTGTGATTGTTGCCATTTCCATAAAAACACGCAATAACATTACAGAAAGAATCGCCAAAGTCAACACTCAGCAGGAATTTCCACCAATTCCACCAAGGCCACCCTCTCACCATAGACCTCCAGGTTTAGGCAAAACCCCAGAAACCTTCAACAAGATCATTCAAGTTAAAACACGACACCTAGGGAATAGGGTTCCACTAACATAAAACCAAGCATACAAAAAGGCTTGGCAAAACCTGTATGTACGCCCTAATTTTCAGGGCAAAAGATGGCCCCGATCCCACACCAACTAACCACTCAATAGCTCGCTAGTCAATTCACAGAATGGATGAACTATGAACCAGCCAGAAATAAGAAATAGATTTTTCGAACCACGCATAGATTGGAACCTATTGAATATATTGAACTTCCGAGAAACAAGACCAACTCTCAAGAAGCAAAATGCTATCTCGAGATTATCATAAGAAGTTACAAATAGAATATATACATATTTGGAACTGCAAAAGACCTCCGTCACAATTTAACTGATGGGCTCACAAATGAAACAGCGAAAAGTCATATGAGCCATTGGTAAGAAAGCAATAAATAAAAAAAGTATGATCCTTCTTGTCGATGTACATGTTCACAGCTTGCGACAAAGGCCAAGAATTCTAGATCGTGAACAAGATTATAATCACGCTTACCTTCCATATCGACTAAAGAGCCGCTCCAGATCACGCGAACGAGTCCTTGAAGACAAACGGCCCACATAGAGGCGAGTGTTGCCATATTTATCATCATAGCGAGGCATTATTGCTGTTAAATAAGACAAAATTAAATGCATTTGCTTAATAAAAGCATACAAAGATACAGATCACACACGATAACTAATTCACTAGATACTGAATGAGGTGGTGAACTTGCTGAGCTTATGCATGTTCAATTTCAAGGGGGGCACATGCACAAGAACAAAAAACTTTCTGCTCAGATTCACAAACAGCCCAAAACAACTTTACTTCTAAAGCCAAAAGCCTTAAGGTAAACTAATTAGTGCGGTATTGAGGGGAAAATTGAAATATGAATATGCCCTAAAGAAAGCTAATTGGCGCTAAGAAGGCTCTTTGATGCAAAAGCAAAATTCACTTGAGGGAACATGCGAACACGAGATCCAGAGATACAACGCAGCAAAAATGAAAAAGATGATCCAATCGAAAGCCAGAACGAGATAACACAAAAGGTTAGAGGATAAGAAATGTCTCACCAGGGAAATTTACTCCGGCGACAGCGGTTGCGAGCTCAAACCCTTGACCTTGAGGATCGGAATGAGTACCTGCAATTTTATAGGATGTACCAACATACTTGGACGGCCAGGATCCCACTATTCCAATCCAAGCGTCCCCTTGAATTCCTCGACGTATTTTAAGAAAACAGCATTCTTGCTGTCAATGGGCCTAAGGAATGACTTACATTAGATTCTAACTCGGGAAATTGGCGAACCAGGCCCAATTTATAGATTTTAGTTGATGACGTTAGGGTTTTTTTTTAAGAAAAAATGACTCAGGTCATTTTACTTCTTTGGATAGCATTCGTCGGTATCAACCATCAATCCCTCCACATATTTATTTCGATTTATGTAAAATCATTTTTTACCGTTTTCTCAAATAGATCCATTCCTCCACATATTTACTTCGACTTACGTAAAATCATTTTTTATCACTTTCTCAAACACACCCACTATATTATACACGTGCAGTTGACACGTTGGTGGGAAGGCTCCAGCTATGTGTAATTTAATTTTACTTTACTGCAGGGAAATATTATAAAAAAATGTTATAAATCATTTCATTCAATTTATTTTTTTAGCAACTTATAAACAAGGAGTTTTATTTGTTTCTTGCGGACATTCATCTTAACCAGAACAGTGGAATCAAATAAAAAAAGAAAGTGCTTAGGCCCTGTTGGCCATCTTTAATTGATTTGTTTCAGTAAAAGAAGAAGCAACTGGAACAGAATGGAGTTTGGTGATCTACTGAAACATTTAACTCCTCTTGTTCTTGCTTCCAAACACCAATGTCAAGTAGAACAAAAACCTAAAGAAGAATCCCCAAGCAACCGTTACCCAGAAGCAGCTCCACTTATCCAGCTCCGTGATCCCCTGCTGCCTCAGTATATCGGCTCCCGTCGTCACGCACGTCTGGCTGCTGATGCTCATCCCCAACGTCTTGCTCATACTCTTCAGCAACTCCACCTTCAACGACGTTGTCACCTCCCCCAACGGCGTGTTGTCGAACATCTGTGTCCCCCTCACGAAACACCTCGGTGGCTCCATCCCGAACTCGTTCTGCAACACCCCCTCGTAAGGATACTTCACAAGCGACATGTAATGAAACCATATCCAATACAGTGGCATCCTATTTCTGCTGATGAAAAATCCGCTGAACAGAAGGAAGTATGCTAGAATAGCCACCACCACAGTAAATCCCAGCATCACGTGCGACACTATCCCCGATAGGAAAGTCACGAAGGAGCTTCCCGCCCAGAAGGAAGCGAACATTACCAGGAAGTAGAAAAGGAAGCCGGAGCTCCCGCCGGCCAGGCCCACCGACCAGAATGTGGTGGCGGCGAATGCTAAAGAGAGGATGGCTAAGGAAGGGATTGTGGTGATGGAATGCGCTAGCACGTATGACCAACGCCGGTATGCATTGTAAGCAGTTTCTCTCATGAAGATGTATCGCTCTTGGAGAAACACAGGGAAGGCCTCGGCGCAGGTGTAGAAGGTGGTGGACATTGCGAAGGCGAAGAAACCGAGGCGCTCTTGAACGCCTTTAGGAGTATTATCCAGATGCCAGAAGATGGTGGCTAAGATCCCTCCGGTTACGAGAACCGCACCCAGTCGGATTCCAAACAGTTCCGGCATTCTTCTGGAATTAGTGAGCGATCGTTTCGCTATCACTATCATCTCAGTCCAAAATGGATTAGCATATGTTGGAACCGACGATGCGGCGTCGAGGTTGGAATGATGCGGTGCACCGCACACTAATTTACCCCTGGAAATGCTGGCGGCAATGGCGTCCTTGAGTGTTCCGGTGAAGAATCGGTTGGTGGCTGGTTTGTTTTTCGCGGCATTTAACTGCCATGATCTGTTGAACTCCACTAAACTCTGGGTCCCACCCGGTGACTCTTCGAGCTCGCGAATAAGGTCCAGTGCGAACTCGGTCCGGTTCTCCCTGTCGGGTATCGGGTGACCGAACTCCGAGAAGAAGCGCGGGAGATTGGCGGGAGAGCCGGAATATACGGTTTGGCCACGAGAGAGAAAGATCAAACGATCTAGTAAGCCGACGATTCTATAACTTGGTTGGTGTATGGACATGATCACGATGCTGCCACTCTGAGCGATTCGCTGCAAGACTTTAACAACCATGAATGCGCTGGTGGAGTCCAGTCCTGAAGTAGGTTCGTCGAGGAACAGAATGATGGGGTCGTGGATGATGTCGATTCCGATGGAGACTCGACGCCTTTCGCCGCCGGAGACGCCACGGTGGCCCTCATCGCCGATGACTGTTTTGGCGGCGTTCCGGAGGCCAAGCTGGTCAATGAGTGCTTGGACTCTGGCCCTCTTCTTTGAGGCAGAGAGGGAGCGAGGGAGGCGAAACTCGGCGGAGAACATGAGAGTCTCTTCCACGGTGAGCATGGGGAAGAGAAGGTCATCTTGCATTACGTAAGCAGAAATAACTTTGCGAAGTCTGGACTCCAAAGCCTCGCCGTTTAAGGTGACGGAGCCTTTCAGACTGTCCTTGGAGATACGATCGGCGAGGGCATCGATGAGGGTGGATTTTCCGGAGCCACTGGCACCGAGCACTCCCATAATCTGCCCGTCTCTGGCCTCGCCAGAAATGTTATTGAGCAGACTCTTGGTGCCCTTACCGGCATTGCCAAGTTGCGAAACGACGTGGTTTTGGGGGAAGGTCATTTTGCGGCGGACTTTGACGCTGTAAGTTAAATTGGTGAAGGAAAGAATAAATGGGTAAGAGGAGGGACGGGAAGGGAGGTGGAGTATACGGTGGGGAGGGGTGTCGTTTTGAGCGTCATCGACACGTTTGAGGAGCTCGCCGAGGGTGGGACCGGAGACATATGGGTGGGGGTGCTCCAGCCGATGGTTGATGAAGAAGGGGGGCTCCATAGACGACGTCGTTTCGGGTGGCGGTGTGAGAGGGAAGGTTCCTTGAGAGGGTTTAGTTGGAAAAACGAAGGGGTTGGGGGATTTTATAGGGAAGAGAAATGGGTAGAAGGGGTTAGAGCAGAAGATAATGGTGATGTTAGGTAATTCTGTTCCTTATTGTCGTTGTCTTGGAATGAAAGCGTTTGGTGAATATGGTTAAGACTTGGGACGAGCTGCGAAGATTTGCAGCATTACTTTATATACTTCGTAGACTTGTGTGTGTGATGGGGGGGGGGGGTATGGGGTGACGCAGGAGCTGAGGTTAAGCAAAAACTACGTAGATATAAACTTATATTTGTCGGAGAAGGGTCACCAACGCGTCCTAATCTATTCCTCACACGAAAACCAAAGCCCGCACGCGAGCGCTTTGCCGGAGAATTTTCTCAGGCTATACATTTAGAAATTGAAGTTCTAGGTGTGGTGGTCAAAAATACCGTACTTTTAGGTGTGGATGTTACATCGGTCGTAGACCGTACAAGTGATTCTACTATAGATGAGCGTAACGAAACGGCAAGTGAATAAAAATTTGACGATTTCTTACGTTCTGGCTTCAGGTTCGAATGCCTAGGAATCTCAGCAGCAGTCAGCAAACGGGGCCCGATTTTCTCTGTGCTGGTGAAGTCTGAACTACAAGGCCAACATCCACCAGTGCCCTGGTGACTCACGAATAGGTCTCCCATATTGTGGCAAAACAGAAATGTACTCATCGTTAGATTATATACAACTCTAAGCTGGATTAATAATTTAATACAATTGTTTATCCATCTGATTTGTTTTCATTTTGATCTTGGCTCTAGTTTTAAACAATGAGTTTTAATCTCTCAATAGTTAAAATAATCCAAATTTTTATTAGATTGTAAATGTTGATATTTTAAATGCACTAAAACTTGAAAATGATTAAAACCCAGTTTAAAACTGACTAAAATTAAAGTAAGGATAAAACTCAAGGATCAGAAAATGTATCAAGCATTGTAAGTTTATTTTGTTGAAGACTATACCTAGGGGTGGAAACAAACCAAACGGTCTATAGTTTGACCTATAAAAGAATGTGCATGTCAAGTTTTTTACAAGTCCAGGCCATTTAAAAAACCTGTTTTCATGAACAGGCCAAGGCTAGACAGCTTGATAGACCTTTTGGCCTATGAGATAGATGTCTTCAAATGTCTCACCATTACATCAATACATTTGATTGTATTAGTTATATATTATCCATAATTATAAACTTTCTTTGCTGTACCGATGCATTTCTAGGTTTTACTTTACATCCATCTCATTCAAATGCTTCACTTGATCATTCGTCATTGTTCTCCTCAGTACTCGCCTTAAAACCCCTCAAATCCTCCTTGCCCTTGCCGTTGTTCTCCTCTACCTGTTATTGTCACTATCGTTCATTGCTGCTCCGTGGTCATCATGCTCCTCAACAGTGGCAGAGTCAGGACCTTAGAGCAGTGGGGGCAAGTTTTTTATTTTCAAGCAAATGATAACAAGTTTACTAGTATAAATAATTTGAGTGGGTGCATAATACAAATTTAATAGTAATTTACATATACACCAAAAATTGAGTGGGGGCATTTGCTCACCCTCACTTCTATGTGGCTCCGCCACTGCTCCTCAATCCGTCCGTTGTGTAGCTCAACGAAGTCCATCAATTTGTAGAGAATCATAGACTTTAGAGATCAGAGTTCGATCATCAATCTCCCTCTTTGTGTGCCTTATTCAGGTAGGCTCTCCTTTACAGCTCCTTTACAAAGCTAATATGATTGGTAACCGTCTATCGAAAATCCATTATTTCTTACTCCTCTAGTTACCAATTTAGCTCAGTTGGGTCTTAATCAAAACATGCGAATCTTTATTACCATTCTTCACCAAACCTTGCATTTAAATATTTTATTTGTACTGTGACTGAACCTCTACCTATAGGTATGTGAACTGGTTTTCGGTACAGCTTCATCCAGAAGTAAAAAGAACCTAATGAGAAATGGTCTTAGTTGGGAGGAAAATAATGATTTCTTTGTAACTGGTTAGTTATGCATTATGCCTCAGCTAGCATATTGAAATAATTTGGTACTCTTCCTTAGCTGCTAAATGCATATGGGATATTGATCGTTATGTAGTGGTGTGACACTTATCTCTCCGTACTTTGTCTTTTATGCAACTTCATTTGGACAAATTTGTGAGATTAAGGATTACTTTGTTTGATGAAGTGAGGTGGGTGGCACGCGGTGTGTCATCAAGGAACCTAGAATTCATAGGTATATATTAGACATTTACTAAATGTTAGTTATGGTATCATGCTTTATGATGTAGGCTTTTATACAAACAACATGTCAGACTAGATTGAAAGCAGGCTCAGGTATAAGCTTCAAAAAACGCATATACACAGATAATAAAGTATGACATATTTCCACCCCTAATTATATACCTCAATTATCAGGCTCAATTGACAAGAGCACGTTGATTGGCTGAGATCAGAGCATCATAGTTTGCGCCATATAGGTAAGTTGAGATAAAAGCAACAGGAAAATTTAAATGCAACAGGAGTGAGACCCCACGCAACTGAGGTAAGTCAAGGCCGATCAAACAACCGCCTGTGTCGTCTTGTCTTTTCTTTCATGATTCACAACTAGTTAGTTGCCTGTCGCAATCTGTTCAAATAACCAGGTTGTCTCAAGTCAACGGCATGAGATCGCGTGTCCGTGTAGAAAATTATTTTTATACAAATCGAGATAAATATGTGTAGAAAATTATCTCATTTTACAAAAAATACTGTTGAACGTACTTTAGACTTTTCCAAACACTTCAACAAACAGTTCCGTCTCGAAAACCAAAGCTCTAGTTCCTAATTGATCGCCAAGGAAAAAAATTATTTCAATTTACTAGAGACAACAAATTTAAATCAAATATTCGTCAGAATTGAATCATATCATGCTCTTTAATTGTTGACAAACCTACCGGCTCAAATAATTAGGATTCATAACCAAGCAAACAAGGAAAATAAAAGAACCCAAACATCTCCGTGGCTTCTGCCAAATATGTGAAGAAATATTGGTTTATCCTTTTTCACATTGTTAGCATTTGAAAGAACAAATAAACAAAAAAAAAAAAGCGTACCCAGAGAAAGGACATCCATCTCTCATAATAAGATGGGATGAATGTTACAGGGAGACCTAGGGCAACAATCCTAACATAAAAACTGCATCGAGTAGAGGCCACCAATTCAGCTTGAAGAATAGCAGCGGCCAAACCACTGGAGGGTTGAGATAATTCACCATAAACTACATTCATTGCCTACTCTGTTTTCGTCTTTGATTTGGAAGTTTGAGAGCCGCTTGTACACCTCGCCACAAATTTCAGAATCTCGTCAATTAGAATGACAGGGAAAGCAACGGCCAAGACCAAGAGCCACTCATTGAAGTCGAGAGGCACGATGCCAAATATTTGTGCTAAGAATGGCACGTACAATATCAAGAAATGCAGACCAAATGACACAGACATTGCCAGGAGAAGCCAAGGATTTTTCCAAGGGGGCATCGTCAAAAGGCTTCCATCCTCAGAAAGGGCATTGAGGGAATTGAACATCTCAATGGCTACCAGCACTGACAGGGACAGCGTCATGGCCTTCACTTTTCCAGTTTTGAAATAGTCACAGGGGGAACCATCAAAAGAAATGAGCCTATCACCAGCAGTGAACGAAGAAGCAGTGAAGTTTTTCCAAGAGGAGCACTGACCCCAGTTGGCAAGTTGTGAATAAGTGACAAGCGTATGGTTATCGTGGGTAAGGTTGATGCCTAAGAAAGAACCGTGTGTATACCATATAATGAAGATACCAACTGTAGCACACCCAACATACAACCCAATTACCTGCGCAGGATAACAAAAGATCAGATGCCGGTAATGCCGGTATAAAGGCAGGAAGAAAATTGCATCAAACATAATCAACATATTGCGCAATATCAGGGAAAAGAAGGGGGGAGGGAAAAGGTACCAGATAACGGAACAAAATCCATGCATTAATAAGAGAATCATCACTACGACGAGGAGGCTTCTTCATTATATCCTTATCTGGTGGATTGAATCCCAAAGCTGTGGCAGGTGGTCCATCCGTGACAAGATTGACCCACAGCAGCTGAACAGGTATTAATCCTTCAGGAATACCCAGTGCCGCAGTTAAAAATATAGAGACAACCTCGCCAATATTTGAAGAAATCATGTACCTGTTAAATTGGATTTGGAACAATAATCAAGTTATATACACATGTTTAGTTGATCATTTTTCAACCAACATAACTGGATCCAGCGTAAACTTAGTTCAATCTAGAAAGACGTCAAATGCACTTTTTCTTATATTTTGAACTACAAAAATAGCATATTATCAGTCACTTTTAGTAAGAATCTTGGGAGGACCAAAACAAGCACAAGTCATCCATTGGGGATGGTAGGAGAATAATTTTGCGATGTAACTATATCCTGCTTTGACATATTTAGACTTAGACAAGCAGATTGATCCACCTGATAAAAGCCTTCATGTTATTGTAGATAGATCTGCCTTCACCAACAGCAGCAACTATTGTACTAAAATTATCGTCAGCCAATACCATATCCGAGGCCTCCTTTGCCACCTAGATTTATAAGAGTACAAAGGTGTCAAGAGATAACTAAAAATAAGCAGATGTACCAATCCCAGTATAAACTCAAGATTTAAGCCTAGAGGAGCGATTAAGCCTCAAATCATTTCAACGAGAAGAGAAAATGGAACTCAGAGTTAGAGACTACCAACTTCATTTAGCACACTTGCATTCATCATTACTATCATGCTTATTTATTCTGTACGGGAATATCATAAGGAAAACGAAATACCTCTGTCCCTGCAATGCCCATTGCAATGCCAATATCAGCAAGCTTCAACGCAGGTGCGTCATTCACACCATCTCCAGTCATGGCAACCACCTCCCCTTCCTCCTTGAGCAGCTTCACTATCTCCTGTTTGTGACCTGGTTCAGCCCTTGAAAACAAAAGCCAACCACTTTGTCTCAAATGGGACTTTTTATCACGTAGCTCCATAAAATCTTTGCCAGTTATACTTTTCAAACTAATGTCTTCATTGGGTCCAAATACACCTATTTCACGACATATAGCTTCAGCAGTGTTCTTGTTATCCCCAGTAATTACCATAATACGAATTCCAGCAGCTCTGCAGTCCTCAATTGCTTGGTATACTTCCTCTCTCGGAGGATCCTATACACATTTCAAGATTCAACTATACATTGTAACTTAAGTGGATAAAGCAAAAGTTAGAAAAATGAAAACCCAAAAACTCACCCTCAATCCGACCAATCCAGCAAATACAAGTTCACTCTCAATAGATAGATAGTTGGATGGGTCAAGCAAGAGTTGGTGAGCAGGATGATCATCATTACCAGAGTAGTTTTCAAAAATAGGGAGATCATCCTTGTATGCAAAACCTAAACAGCGTAATGCACTAGTTGACATTTCATGAAGAGCTTGCAAGATAAGGTTCTTGGCATTATCATCAAGTTTCACAACAGAACCGTCACGTAGCTGAACTTTAGAGCTTCTTTCCAACAAATTTTCCACTGCACCCTGTTAAGTTTTAGGGCAAATTATCATTGAAAAATGTATTCCCATGCAGTGAAGAAAGCAAGATAGGGAAAGAAAAAAGAGCAAGAGAACATTTACACTAAAGTATTGTGCATTAGTCATAAAAACAAGGGAGAACAAGGATGAGAAGGATAAGTTTGTCAGGAAGCACTACATGGATGAGCAACACGCCATCTACTTAGTACCTAGGGAGTGCCATTCTTACCCCAATAGACCAATTTTAAGGAATGTTCCTTACACTCGGTTAGATATCAATCAACCGAGATCAGAGCTAGACCCCATCCTCCACAAAGAAGATACAAATTGGTGCTCGGAACCTAATTACAAAGTGAACACCAAAAAGCTGCAGCCAGTGCTATGATAGAGTCCCACACTAGGTAGCCACAAGTAATACAAGCAAATAATCAAGTACTATGCTTCTTCAGCATTACAAGCAAGCATGTTGATTGAATCCAAGCTCAGCTCATATATGCTCAACTAATTCGTTTAATCAATGAACTAACAACAAGAACAATAAGCCTTATCCAAGACAATGAACAAAAAGTCAGCATAGTCTTCCTCATAGTCTTCCTATGTAGTCCCCCCCCCCCCCCCCCAACCAAAAAAACACACTGTGAGAGAGAGAGAGAGAGTACCTTCACCAGAAGTGACTTTTTCCCCTGAGGAGAGTTCACAACAACACCCATTGACTTCCTATCACGGTCAAACTCAAGAGTAGCAATCCGCTGGTCATGTTTAATCCACCAGTCACAACAACCTTCACAAAATTGGAGGTAGAGCGTGTTAATCATGCGAACTGACCATTGAACGGATTAACTAATAAGTTTCCCATGCTGGCGCTGCCAAGCCAGTTGTTCTCCAACACATAATCTTCCAAATCCGTTACCTCAAAGAACCTTAAAGCAGTTCAGATATCTTATTCTTGTTTTCTCACTTCAATTTGTCAACTAATAATTCAATAAACTTCTTTAAAAGCAATAAACATTATCCAGGAGATATGAAACTCTTTCTTGTACAAATTTTATGAACCCATTTCAACTTACGTAATATGGCACTTGCACTCACTGCTCTTCCATCTCGGGCTTCTTCAGGAAGACCCATCTTCTCCACCAAAACCTGGATTTCAAAGAGAAGGCACAAAAATATTGTTGAAGAATAAAGTTTACTGGCTGCATTGAGTATGTTCACAAGAGAAAAGGGGCAAAGAACATGAAAAGGGTACATGTCTTACCTTCAAGGCGGCTTCTGTGGGCATTCCATGAGCCACAAATTTATGCTCTGACCGTGTGACTTCGGCATCATTACATACAGCAGCTATTTTTGCTATCGTCTTGAGATTAGCATCCATTCGACCTGTTGGCCAGTCCTCTATTCTACCATCGGATGGATTGTAAGTAGTTCCTTCCACCTTGAAGGCTCGCAGCATATCTACATTAGGACCCATAGCTACAAGCTTAGCTGCTGCCATCTGATTTGTTGTCAATGTACCCGTTTTATCTGAACAGATCACAGTTGTACAGCCCAAGGTCTCTACGCTTGGCAGTTTTCGAACAAGAGCATTCTTCTG
>JANTPZ010110080.1:0-16022 GCA_025593235.1 Vachellia pachyceras | reverse complement strand
ATGCTCAAATTGATGCTGTATACGCAGCTATCAAATTCTTGGGTCACAGTGATATTGAAGTTAAGATTTCTGAGACAGGTTGGCCTTCTAAGGGTGATCCTGATGAAGTAGGAGCTTCACTTGAAAATGCAATGTTGTACAATGAGAATTTGTTGAAGAGGATGGAGATGAAACAGGGAACTCCTGCGAAACCTTCGGTTCCTATTGATATCTATGTGTTTGCACTTTTCAATGAAAATATGAAACCTGGTCCTACTTCTGAGAGGAACTATGGTCTCTATTACCCAGATGGTACTCCTGTTTATGATGTTGGATTTCAAGGTCGCTTACCAGAGATGGTAGTTCAATCTGCATCCAAGTCCAACGTAAGTGGACAGCATACACTGAAACCTATTAGTCTCTTATCCATTTCCTTTTGCCCCCTCATTTCTCAGGTTTTCTGTGTTGTTCTGCAGGCCTTGTTCGTGGGTTTTCTTGTTTATGTCATTGCAAGTTTAGTTTTTGTTTTGGAGATTTCGACGTTGTGATCACAAGTAGGAAGAGATCAAAAGAAACAGAGGAATCATTTTGCAAGAGGAAGCCATACAAGGTCAGAAATTAAACTTGATCCTCCATTACTGCATTTGTTTAGGGAAAAGAATTTTACCTTTCGCATATCATAGACAGGAGAAACCAGTGAAATTTTATTACAAGTATCAAATGAGCTGATGATCACACATAGACAATAGGCACAAGAGATAGAAAGTGTATAGGAGAAAGAAGGGTATAAGAAGCAAAAGCCAGAAGGGAAAGCGTTTTTTTTATATGCCACCACATATATTCAATTTTCCATGACTTTATGATGATGATGCAAGTGTGTAAAAATCAAATGATGGGAAAGTTTTGGAACCATACTGTGCAGGGTTGTGCTCCATGGTATCTAATAAAGCAGAAACTGTTTCATTCAAAAAATAAAAATAAAGCAGAAACTGTCAGATGCTGTCATTTCATGCTTGCACCAAGTGGGCTCTTTCTTTAGAGGAAATTTTACTGTTTGGTCCCACATAGTGAAGATATTTATCAAATGGTCCCAAATTTTAAAATATTTAAAAAATGGTCCCAGAGGTGTTGTCAATGCAGCACATCGTGTTGTCAATGCAGCGCATGGTGTTGTCACGTGACAACACCTGACAACACCATGGCATTGACAACACATCTGAGACCATTTTTTAAATATTTTAAAATTTAGGACCATTTGATAAATAAGTCCCTTATGTGGGACCAAACAGTAAATTTCCCTTCTTTATATATATAAATATAAGGCAAAATATGGTAATCGGTCTTAATCTTCCTCATCATCCAAGTTGTAATCATGCATGCCAGTGAATAAATTCCTCTATCTTAAGCAGTACAAAAGTCCAAAGTAGGGTTGCATCAGATGACAAATAAATCGTCAGGATCTGTTTGCCAAATGTTCAGGGTTACAGAACCTCATAGACCTTTTGTCTCTCCTTCTCAACCTTATCTCCATGGCTCTTTCCTCTGTTTGATCTATTTCCCCGTGATCATCATCATCATCATCATACCAGTTTAGCAGCAATATTCTGAATTCCCTTTCACATTACATCATTAATTCCCAGTACCATGTCACACTCAGAATTTTGAACTCAACCTCCTTATCAAGCTACGATCTTTACTCTCCTTTTTGGTTATGTCTTGTTATGATCCTCAAAGAAAGTAGTTAAATTATAAATTACAAAGGCGTCGACATGAAAGCTTTCTAGTGGATGGAAGGTTGTGGGTTTGATTCCTCATACGTTAGTGTCTACCGTCTAATTCAAGGATATGTGTATCACGAGGAAATTGTACAACCTCGTAGTTGTAGCTGTGACCATCTGAATGTAGAAGGAAACATCGTGGGGATTCAGGAACCGGGTGTAAGACAAAAAATCCTGAACACGGACCAAAAAATCACGGGAAAGAAATTCAGGAAGGTGACGCACGGGAGTCACAAAAGGTGGCGGGCCATTGAGATTAATAGAAATAAGATGATGATGCAGATCTGCAACGTGCCTCTGAATTGTTAAAACTCTGTGATCTCATGACTTCGTCATCATGGTCCACCTAGGATAAGGTTGACAAATGAATTTAAAAAACATCCCACTTGATCAATTTTTTTTTGAGGTCAGACAGTGTGCCTTTAATGGCTAACTAATTAGCTGCTTCCATGCCTCCACACCCTTTTGCTGCATAAAAAGATCTCTACCTTTTCTTCTTCTTTCCTATGATCTTGACCCTAATTTGCAGATACAAACTGCAATACAACTACATGCTTTTTTAGACCTTTTAAACCAGTCAAACAAATATAATTTTATTGATATATATATGATGAGATGGGTATTTAAGAAGAAGTCTAGTTGCTATATGAGCTTATTTAATGCTGGCCTAGTTTGGTTGCCATTTGCTTAGTACGTACCTGACCTGACCCGTTTGAATGGTAATAACAAAAGAAAGAAAGCAACTTAAACCTACTATATAGATATGAGGGGTGTATATCTGGCTGGCCAGGTTTGACAATGGATTTAATGATTTAAAGAGATATTTCTTGTTATGAAAAGTGCTATATATTGATGAGGAAGGTGGAGGGAGTATTATTGTCAATCAATGAACTGCTGGTTATTAGTATATTGTGGGACTATATGTTGATTTATTTATTTATTGAAAGATATTTTGAGGAATTAAATTTATTTGAATGGATATTTTTCTTCTTTTGGGCAGGGAGACCAAAAGCAATACAACTTTTTTTCTGGTTGGCATAGATGCTTCGCTTTCAGGATGACAGCTATAAACGCCACCACAACCAAATAATAAGCTCATCTTCCTCCTCCTCCTCCATTCTTGTCCCTCGCAGATTCCATAGCTAAACCCATTACTTTTCACACTTTTTAATTAACATATTAAATAAAAGACGAGAGCTGAGAAAGAGATGGGCATTATTTGAGTGATTAGTGATACGATTTTTTTTTTTCACAAAGTAGTCAATAATAGTATTCTAGTTATATAGATCATGTCCTCTTCTTTCCCTTTTATATTTTCCCTTCTCTTCTTCTTCTTCTTCTTTCACAGATATATTTAGAAATTAGATATCATTACCGTTAGTCGATTGTAACATTGGTTTGATATAAGGAGGTAGAAAGAGGAGTTGGTTTTTCAAATGTCATGCGACTGAGAGATCGATTTCGTGTGTGCTATTTTGTAGAAGAGTGATCTTTTTGTTGAATTTATATTTTCGTCTATAATTTTATGTGTTATTTTCAAAAAAGAAGATATCGTTATATGAAGTAAATATTTATCTTGACATGTCAAAATAGATGAGCCTTTAATTAAATGATGCCCGAGGGAAATTGTGTTGAGTGTATATTATAACGAGTGTGAGTTATAAAGAAATGAAAGGAAGAGATGATAGATATGAAATTACGTACTTGAACAAAAAAAAAAAGAGACGATATGAAATTAGGTACATAAAATAGATTTGTTAATATCCAGAAAGATGAGTCGTGCAAGCAAGCATGATGGGAGACAAGGACTTATTCCTCATTATTCACTATCCATAATTCACAATAATATATTTGTTTGGAAAAGTTTATTTACTCCCTAAAAGCACGTTTAACAGTGTTTTTTTCTGTAAAATGAGATAATTTCATCCACATATTTATCTCAACTTGCATAAACATACTTTTCTATCGCATTCCAAAACGGATACAATAATAAGAAGAACAAGAACAACAACAATAATAGAGATATGAATGCAAGATAAAAATGAAACAAGCAAACATGTTTCTTGTTTCCTTCTTTATTTGAGTGGCAGCCTTATCAAAGACGAAGAGCATTGCATTGTGTTCATACATGATAGAATATAGTGCAGTTGGGTGATGAAATTAATCACTTTAAAAATTAATTTTGACCAAAAAACTAAAATAACAATAAAGGTGGCCTATATCTACCTACAAAAAAGGTTTTTTTCCTTTTTACTTCCACGTATGGCCGTTGGCTTGATTACATCTTGCTTTCTACATCAAAAAATGGTTACAAATAAAAAAAGATCTCACTTTGAGCTATGAAGTTTGAGTTTATGTAAATGTAAAAGGCGTTTTCATATTAGAGGTGCCGCAAGTTAATTAATAAATTAAAATAAAATGATCCAACCAAGAACTTTAATGGGTATGTTTGGCAAATCTTTTACACTCCTCGTAGGCACGTTCAACAGTGTTTTTCCGTAAATCGAGAAAATTTCATTCACATATTTACCTCGACTTGCGTAAAAGTACTTCTCTACCGCTTTCTCAAACGAGCATAGTTAATGATGCCAACGTACGTGTTGAAATTCCATTTGACGCCATCCTCTGAGCAACAACAGCACGAAAATGCAGAGAAAAAGTTTGAAGAAAGAAACAGAAGCAAATAATGTGGGCGGTGGGGCATAAAGAGAGGAGTGTCTTGGAGATGAAGCTAAGTCCAATAATTTGAGAGAAGCATAATGCATTCACTACACGCAAAGTAATGGAATCTTTGCGTTTATGATTAAACACAAGGCATCACGCTTCACCGACTTCGCCTATTTTGATGATTTTTCCAATCTGGTAACAGAATAATTAATTAGCACTCACTTCACTGTTATCTATGAATACGTGAGGATTTCACGTGATTTTAGACCATTTACTTCCTTTGGTTCTTACTCTAAGTGTTTGGTAGTTCCTCTTTTTTTAAGGTACCACATTGATTGGTTATTTATCACAATTTTTTATGCGAGAAGGTAAAAAAAACTTTTTTTAAGGCTGTATTTAATGGAGTAAACTTTTAAGAGATTGAATGAAAGTGACATATAAGCGATATTATAGTAGTTTGTAAGTTTTTTTTTTAAATTTCGAGGTTTAAGAAAGCAATACATGTATTTATCTTCGCATTTATACCTTATTATTCTTTCTATCACTTTCTAGTTGTTTTGTATAGAGTCACTTTGGTAAAATCCAGATTAGTATTTATGATATTTTGTCATTGAATAGGGAGATTCAATGTGCTTTCAAGCTAAGAGCGTAGCAGTTTATTAGAAGTCTCAAGTGTATACGGACCAAAAAAATTCATAAATCATATGTCCTCATCCCCTTTCCAATCAACTTCAAATAAACTATAGCTCAGTGCCAACCATTCTGGAAAATATCTACCATGCTCAGAAGCTCACCTAGCTGCCATTATTCAATATGCACGTTGGCATAACATTTACAAGAAGTCTATTACAAAAAAAAAATTATATGAAAAATTGCTACACCCTCAAAAGTTTATTATTGTCAAGGAAATTCATAAATTAAAAAATTAAAGGTAACACCAAAGAACAAAGAAATCCTTGAAATGAATATCTCCACAGGCCACAGCTGCTCAATCATACGATATGAGGAAAGGAATAACCATAGACATGAAGGCGTCATACGAAAGTGTTGCAGAACCAGCATAACGCGTATCCTTCTCCTTAAATTTGTCAGTCAGGCCCTGAAAATTTATTTCAACAACTTAGCTCATACAACAACCAAAATCGTATTTATGTAAGAGAAATAACATTTGATCTTTCAATATGAAAACTCCTTAATCCAGCAAACCAACTTAGTCAAACTCATTCTAGACACAGTTTCTTTTTTTTTCTTCAGCATGAGTTTCAGGATTATAACATTTCTTCCGCGTAATTTTAAACGTCATGGACAACCATAATTTGCGGATACATGAGCAACTATGCTTTTCTAGAGTTAGAAATATAACACCTTCCTCCTTTGTTTACTATCCCCTTTTTTATTCGTTTTTTCTTTTTGGTGTTTTGAGGGGTGGGGGATTGCGGGGAGGGGATAAATTCAAAAACAGCGGACATATCCAGAACACGGAAAAATGCAAATTTTACCTTGATAATCACCCCACACCTGCACGTACAGTAACAAAACATGAGATATACAAAGAAATTTAAGATCTACCAAAGGAAATAGGAGCAAAGAAAAAATAACTTCAAAGATCCATGGGTAAAAAGGCCTTACTCTACAAAACTGTCGAATCCAAGTTCAACACTTCCACCACTTCCTCTACCGTATTTGGAAAGTAGAAGCTGAAGAACTGACGCTGGTACTGCGTAGCCAATACCATACAGTGCATCTCTTAGTTCTAATGGGTCAATTTTCCCACTCCGATCTCTATCATATCTCTCAAATACGGCCTGCAAATGTAGCAACAAAAGATCAGAGACATTAACAAGATCATACAGTGAAGTTCTGATGTAAAACACAAACTTCAGACTTTGCGTCAAAATTCTCCAAATTCCAGAAGCTTAAGGTGTACAGAAAACCATGCCACTTGGCAGTAGTTCAGGTAAACATGACTGCCACCAATCGAACAATACAGATGAAAAGGTGTAGTCTACATATACTTCAAATTGAATGAGGATATCAAGTTCCAAAAAACCATTTTAGTTTATGCATTCAAGTGTCTTCCCCAAGATGCAAGAGAATGAAACTCAGATTGGAGATACTGGCGATGTTGTTTCCTTCTAAATAAAAATTTTACACGAGTTGCAAGGAAAGCAGACAACTTTTAGTAAGCCTAGGCTTGGATGCTCTTAGATGGAGGCTGGTCAAGCATGAGATGAAAGGTGAATGCAGATTGTATATTTTATATTGAGATTCACAGATGAACAGTTTAGTCCAGATCTATACACCACAACAACAATTAATTTCAAAGAAGATAAGGTAACAGCATAAGAACATAATAATTTATCTGAAGCAAATGCTTGAACAATTAAAATGAAACTCACTCGCCAATGACCAAGGCAACTCCAGAGAGCTGCAAATTCTTTGGGCCCTAAAACAGCAAAAGCAGTTGGCATCAGCATATCCAATAGCTCCCAAATAAAAGTCAAAGATTCTAATTCACAATAAAGGAAAGCCCAGAGCAGCCTGACAACGGATAAAGACAGGAAAGAAAAAGACCTTTTTCAAACAACTCCGTGATTACATGCGGAAAAAGCTAGATTCGATATCAACCTGAAAATCCTATACCCCTCATTCAGATTTTCTAGTCTCCTAATCTCCTTATTACAAATATAATTCAATCGGCAAGAGAGGGAATGATAAGGACTGAGCAGAACTTACCAATTCTGAGAGGGTCGTTAGGATTCTTGAAGAGGAACATGAGAAAACGAATAGTCCGAAGATCAAATTTGTGAAATCCAGAAGATAGAGCTTGCTGCAACTCTCTCTCTTCAATAAACCCACTTCGATCCCTATCCACTGCCTGAAAGCTGCTTATTACATCAGGGTGCGTCCCTGGTGGAAAACTAGGATACCCAGACGACGACGACGACGAAACTTGTCCATAGCCACTTCGCTGATAGTAATTCGAATAAGCAGCGGCGGAAGCTTGTCCATAACCACTCCCATAGGGATAATTTGAAGTGGCCGATGAACTTTGCTGGTAACGTCCTTCATGTTGATTATAATTTGTAGAAGCTGTGCTTTGTCCTTGACCTTTTTCGGGGTAGTAACTAGGAGGCGCCCCGCTAGTCGTAGAAGTATGATTGTAAGGGGGTTCCTCAGGAAGGGATGGAGCCGACGGAGCATAGGATTGAGAACCGTATCTACCGTAGGAAGACATTTGGGAAGAATTAAATCCTGTTCCAGAAAGAAACACAGATGCTGAGATTTTAGAACCAAAGTACAAAACACAGATATTGAGAATTTAGTTTGTATCAGTTTGTGGGTGTTCTGGGATATTCAATTTTAAGGAGTTTGCTAGATTACGTCACGCAATCGCGAATGAGAGAAGCAGTTAGGTCGGTGGCCAACAATCAAAATCGGCGGGAGGATATGTAGCGGGAATGCGCCGGGAAAGTTCGAGGCTCTGACCGGCGGAACCAGTTACCCTAAAGATTTTTTTTATAACATCTCAAGGAAGATTTTACTAGGTAAAGCTAATTAAATTTGAACTATACAGATTTAATTTGAGTAATCCAAATTTAATTTTAACAAATTTAAATTTATTTTAAAAAATTATTTCAATAGATTGGATATAAAACAAAAATAATCTCTTAACTATTATTTTTAAAAATAATATTAAATTATATACTTATTTATTAAATAAATTTGTTTAAAAATAATAAATATTAGATACAGTAGATAAGGCGAAAATCAATCTTGTAGGTTCAAACTAACTGGAATAATTTGGATCGGACAATTATTATTATTATTATTATTATACTCTAATGGGTTAGGTTTTGTCTGGATTCAACGCATTGCACAACCATGGATATTCGAGTGATAAAAGCAATGGATCTAATTTAAATATTTTTTCGATACAGTCTAAAAAAAGTTCATTTTTTTTGCCCAAAATGGATACTCGAATAATCTAGGTGTTTTCTGCCCCAAAAAAATGATGATCCAGGTGCCAAAAGAAACAGCACACAGTAGCTTTGGTAGCTGTCAAGGATTCTCGAGTGAAAGGAAAACTCATTTGAGCAGTAAATGTCTGTGTGAGCATTTGCAATATAACACTAAAAATTGAAGAGCTCTAGAAGGTATGGAGTATGGACAACTAAAGGCTCTTATGACAACAGTTACTTCATCTGGAGGTATGGTGTCCTCAGTGAATAGACGATGGTCCCTCACATCTCATAATTCCCAACATGTTAGATAAAAACCAATCTTTCATGAGTTGTCCAGGCTTGAGTTTGTGATAATTTCACATACCCGATCTCCAGCATCCTTCCTCAGGAAATCGCTACACATATCTGAGAGTAGGATTTTCTTCCAGACAGATGACGACCATGGGGTAGGCTATAATAAGAGCCCCGAGTCCGATATCAGCATAAGAAAGATGCTTGAGAGGCCCAAAATTAGTTACAGCTATCCAGAATTTAATCATGCAGCCAAAAAGTTTTGCACGTACAGTTTTCTCATGTTGGCACGTGGGGATCTATCTCGGATTCCAAATTGGTACAGTGAATGGGGTAATGCCATGTTTGGTCTCAGTGGTGTCCCCTTAAAAAATGCATCATATTGGATTCTGAGTCCAAAAACATAATTCTCCGAGATCCCCGAAAAAGACACAGAAAGAGAGTTTACAAAGAAAAAGATAAAGATATATCATAATTTGCAACTACCATCTATGTCATTTGAAAGGGACTTTCTAGCTCATAAAAACAATGGCTTAATTTCATCATTCAAAAAACGAAAGCTACCTTCGGGGGAAATAGTTCTTGTACTTTATGATCAGTCGCTGCATTGCAGAAACAGAAAGAGCTCTATTTTATGTATTCTAACACATCACGCGTAATGCCTTCAAGGAAGGAAACATAACCCATTACACTTGTGAGACCGCTCCCATCAACATCCTGTTCCTCGATCAGAAAGTTCTCAAAAACGGAGGCATCATCCTGTCCACCTCGGATAAATATGAGCTTCGGAGTGATGCATCTCTCTTGCTTCAATTTATTGATTGTACTTCTTAACAAACCTAACAAGGTATTATGCATGATAGATTAGGCAGAATGGTAGACTTGTATTTCAAACAGCAGAAGAACAACTAAAAGAAGGCTTACAATCATGGGGTGGAGGGAAAGGAAGTGAGGGATCTGCAGTTGAAGAGTAGAACACAATCAGAGTTGTGAAAGCATCAAGAAAAAATATTGGACTGCCACTGGTAATTAGTGCGGCACGACTCAAGGAATGGCGTGGATATGCTTGTTTATCTGGAGTAGAATATGAAGTCAACACTGGATACACAGCTCGGTGAAGGGAACTTGGTTCCAGAGCACTACAGCACAAAAGAAAATGACAGTAAATTCTCGGGGATAAATTTAATAGGGTAAGCAGAGGACAATTATCAAAATAATGGCCAAGCACTCTTGTTAACATTTCAGATGCATTCAACTCCCATCATTCAGACATCTACGGTATGATTTCGCAATTTTCACTGTTCAGACAGATCTGTGAGAACCAACTACCTGAAAAGGCATTGTAGATAGATACGGTAGTCTGGATGAATGCCTTCCTCATGAAAGCGAAGAAGAGGATTACGAAGGAGGGCAAAAATTAGGCGGGGAAGAGGCTGCAGTTGCGGGCATTGGGAGAATGAAACATCTATCTGAGAACTTACGGAACTTCCACTCCCATACTGAATAAGTTTATGAGCATCATTGTACTGGGCTGTAAGGAGCACTAGCCAATCTTGAAGTAACATCCTGCCCTCCCGAACTCCTTCCTTCAAAGAAGCTAATATGACCTGCAGAATAATTGCGTCCATTGAAAAATATTGATCCCATTAAGATTTGTGTCTCAAGAGTACAAAAGCAAGCATGGGAATATTATGTTTATAAAGTCCCACATAGCTTGCTTAGTGCCAATTTTCTCTTCTCTTTTTTTTTTGGGGGGGGGGTGTTCCTGCAACATTGGTAAGTTAAAAATTCACCTTGTGAACAAGCAGAGATAGCACAACTTCAGGATCAACACTATCATAAAGTTCATGCATGTTCTGAGCAGCATTGAACTGCAAAGTCCGAATCCTCAATCGGCGTTTAAGGGAATGATTGGTTCTGCATCAATTGCCAATAACACTGAAATCCATCTTGCAGAAAGAAAATTATTTACAGACAGTGGCAGAAAATGAGGACTGAAAGCTTAACCATGAGCGATGGAGGAACACTGGATATGCTCCCTAAAATAGAGAAAGGAATTAACATTCTTGAAAGGGTTTATGACCCCACCTATTAGTAGAAGTCGTTCCTGAACTGGAAAGTTCTTCAGGAGGAACCACTACTGTGTACTGAAACGCAATCTGAAGTGTAGGAACTTCTGATGCATGCCTGTCAAGAGGTGACAATAGACCTTCATCAGAACAAGAAATGTATCAAGAAAATCAATGATTCAGATAATTTCTAAAACTCCTTATATTAAAGACTAATCAAACATTTAGAAGGACTCTTATAAAGGGACCACAACGAGTGTTAAGATATACCGAAAAACAGAAACAACATAAGATTTAGCTTGGCAGATTGCACAGCATACTCAACTGAAAAAAAATTCCACAGCTCAACTTGACATGATTCAAATTCATAATGCACAATTTAATATCACTTGAAAGCGAATTGAAAGTTAGCAAGCTTCAAGCATGTAACTACAATGCTATGGTGGTGGTAGATGAATTAGTACCTTGAAAATCCAACGTTGTTATCAAACTCAAAGTCATACGCATATGTGGCATAAGAGTCACAACAAATGATGTGCTGAACATTTTCATATTGTGGATCTGGGAAAAAATGACCATACTGCAATATAAAAATGCATTAATCTACTTACAAGTAGATGAATAAAATTGTAGTTTGAAAATTTTATCCGATATCACAGACTTACAGAATGGCCAGGTTTAAATTCAGTTGATGTTCTCAATCGTAGAACACAACCAAAAGCATATGGTCGACTCAGCATCCGAAACCTGCAAAATGAGAGGATCAACTAGAGTCACCCAAAGTAAAATATTGCAAGAAACTGCAACCCATCAATTTTATCTCAGCAAACCTATTATTAAATTTCCAAAAAGAAAAAGTATCTAACTTAATTATCAGTAATTGGGAAGTGGCGGGGAACTAATGGAAAAATATAGGATTAGTGTATTGGATTGTTGTTGTTTTGAGGGTCTAGTAGAGTAAAGGATTGGTGGAGTGGGAAATGAAATAAGAGGAGGGAATTCTTTATTAATCTAGGAAATTAGAATCTAACTTCATAATCAGCAAAGCCAATGAGAATCCCCAAAGGAAGTTCCTGAATAATTCATCACAGTTTACTTCATAATACATCACACTCATATATACTTCCACATCAACCAGAATAATCTGACACATGAGCTACTAACTGCCTTCGAGGTATTAGACACCTGTTCAATAACATATAAATCATGACATTGGGTAATTATACATGGACAGTTACTTCACATCTGGACAGATAATCATAACTATCTAATCCATCAGTACAAACTAAAACTAGTTATATAAATGCTATTTAAAAACTAGCCCAAAGGAGTGATTCTTCACATATACCCTATCCTAGCATTCTTGTGCCTCCTAGAGTACATGTGAATGATAGGAGGAACTCTACCAATCAAGCAACTAAAGATAATTTTACAGCCAAGGCAAGTAATGGGTGGGAATATTATGCTACCAGAAGAGACCCGGGCTTACATGTCCTGGGGCAAAGTTGAATCCTCAGTACTTGTATATAAGAATAAAGAACCCCCACTTTCAATGCTCAGGAACTTTAGGGATGCCAAATCAGTGTACTCATTTGTTACAGCAAATATGTCCACACAGACGCCTGCTTGAACAGCAACAGCAGCCTGTAATACACAGGTCACCTCTTCCACTTCTCACAAATAGAAGATACAAATAAAAATGCACAAGTATAATACCAGATCTTTATAGAATGGTGTCTGCTCAGGGAGTAAGGCACGGTCTGCATCCTCTCCTTTGCTGGCATATTGCTCACCATATCTTCTTGTATCCAACTGTCCAGCTCCATAATCAGGAGCACCAGACAAGAAGGCAAAAACTCTAGCTGCAGCAGTACCCAATAGAAACGAGAATTACTTGGAGCCTCTAAGAGTGCAGTATAATGAACATGAAAAAAACATGTTAACTAAAACATAAATGGTGAGCTTTGAATTTGGTCACGCACACCTAAAGCAAAGGTGTTTCCATATTCAGATCCAAGGTAATTGAAAAGAGCTTCCATTGCCACCCCAAAACCACGCCCACCTATCAGAACACCATCCAGTCCTTGACCTGCTGCTGTGGTTCTCTCCCATGAAGTTGTTGGTCTAAGCGTTTCAAGGGCAGATGCAATACGCTCCTTACAGGTTTCCACCTGCATTAAAATTATAGATTTTAGACTGGAATCAAAATTTACCTACATATAATAATTGTGTTTCAAAATGAGAAAACATCTCAGGAAAATGTGGGGGGAAATCCGTATTATTAACCTACAGGAGCCAAAAACTGTAATAAAGGCATGACATCTTCAAGTTCAATGGATAAGGTTCCCTCTGTATCAGGAGGAATGAACACTTTTTTCACAACAGGGATAGGACCTTGAACATCATACAACCCTAATTTGTGGCTGAAGGTAGCAAGCCCAAAAAGTGAACCAGGAGCTAGAGCTGCAAACCAAAAATAATAATTAAGAACCAACTTCTAAAGGTTCAATTTTATGCAGGAAAGGAACACAGTTAGATCCAGATATTAACCTTCCAAAGCAGCCAGCAAGGCGCTTTTAATAAGATCTAGAAACTCTTCTGAAGCTGCAGGTGAACACGGATCACTATATTATTAACACAATGAGAAAAATACATAGGGAAACTGGTTTTAGATTGATCAGTGAAGACTTTGATGGAGAATCAGGTAGATAATGAATCGACAAGAAGAAGAGGATATGAAAGGGGGTGGGGAATAAAATCAAATCAAATTCCCCCTCTAAGCAATTTCAGAAGATAAACTAGAATTCTGCAGACATGGCTTTTTGATTCTACCAAGGTAGGGCTAAGAAAACATAATCTCCATCACTTTACTGCTAGCTATATAAGTACAACTATTTAAATTAGAACTTCAATTATCAAATCATTGAATGATCAACATGCTATGTTGCCAGTTGCAACTCTAGAAATGAAAAATAAAATCATAAGTGCATATTCAGGTACCAAGACTACCTATTGACGTCTTGAATGAAAATCAATCCAGCCAAGACAATGCAAAAAATTTGCACTTAAATACTCAAGGTGCAAATTCCTTAACCAAGCAATCAAATTGAACTACCCCCATTCTTAACATTCAATCACGAAGGTGCAGTTGAAAATTATTACAATCGGTATGTAAATACGCTGTGATGTAAATATTACACAATGAAGTAACCATTTATTAACGACTGAAATCTTACAGGACAGGTCAACAGCAGCAACATAGACCGGACGAGCTTGTATTGCTGCTTCCTCTGATGATTCCTCTGCAGTAACTAACGAGTGAGCGACCTTAACATCATGAAGTCTCATAGTATGATATAAAAATTCACTTCAAGCTCAATGTTCTGCTGTGCTGACAAAGAATAATGCATGCAGCAACTAACATCCGAGGCATATAAAAGTAATTGAATAAGTATGACGATAGAATTCCGTTCATTCTACTGTGATTACCGCAAAAGTTTCCAGCCAACAGGTGAAAATTGTCATAAAGTCACCTACCGGGTAATTCAAGATCTATGAAAGAAGACATCATCTCGGCACAAGACTGTGGGTGAGAGTATCGGGTAATAGCTTTGGATGAAAGGCCATTGAGGGTGCCGCAGAGTGAGCAACTCCATGACCACTGTTCAAGCTCACAGTAAGTATTGAAGTATGCCCAACAGTTCTCGCATCGGGGCAAGAGGTGGCCGTCAGATCCATACGCCGGAGCTTGACCGTTTTCGTCTTTGGCCGCGAAGGGCGTCACCGTCACTCCCCATGGCAAACCCGAGTCCTCCTGGGCGTCAGGGTCAATTGGGAAACGCAAGACCGTTGCCCTCACTGCCATGGCTCCGAGGGTGCAAGAAATGCAGGCTGTTAATGGGATTCGACCGCCCGATCTGTCACTTCCGTTTTCTGAAACGTTCCTTTATTTGATTATTTCTCTTGGTGCGCGGTTTATCGAGGAACCGACGACGGGTTTGGCCAGGTGGAACTCGACACATAAGTTGTACCATTCATGATCTGCCACGTTTTGGCCCAAAAAATAGTCTGCCACGTCAAATAAATTGACCGGCTGGGTTGATTTAGAATGCATTATTTTGCCACGTCAAGTGATATACTAGTTCCATTTTGTCGCATGTATTTAGAGGATCCGTTTGGGAACGTAGTGAAAAAGTGTTTTTACGTAAATTAAGGTAAATATGTGAAGGGGATTATCTCGTTTTATAAAAAAATACTGTTGAACAGGATTAACAAGCGTTGCCAAACAGAGCCAGTATTTTGCATGATGAAATTCAGAATTCCAGGTTATAAAAATATTTAATTTCTTCAGAGAAATGGATGTGAGGAAAAAAATTACATTGTTCGCGGTCAAAAATTTTTGTTGACTTTCATCGTTAATCTATCAATCTTTTTCCTTGTGTTTTTTTATTGAGCCCCTCCATTTTTAATTTTTCTATTGTTTATATATTTTAACCGAATAAATAGTAAAAAAGATGAGTAATATCTTTCAAAACTTTGAAACTATTGTGTATACTCAGAGATATACATCCTTACTGTCAACTCCAGTTTTTTCAAAGCTTGTTCGAACCATGATCTCTCTTTAAGAACCACTGAGTCACCGCGTGCCGTTTGAAAAATTGTTGGAGCCGTGCATTTTGACATAATATATTTTATCTAAAATATATTTTGACATAATACATTTATATTTGGATAAACGTTGGATTTAGAGTGCGTTTATTCTGACAAAAAGGAGCTTTTTACTTAGAATGTATTTTGAAAAAATGAATTACCAAACGCTAGGGTTTGCAAACTAATAGATTTTTGGATCCAAAATACAAAAGTTGTTGCTAAACTTGCACAATATCTTACCTCCAGTTGTTGAAGGTGTTATCAAATGGGAAGTTGACAGATTCATCCTAGAGAGTAGTTGCAACGGATGCAACAGAGCGATCCGATCGTGATCACGGAGATAACTGAATTTGTGGCTTCAGCTGTAAATTAACAACAATTTCTCCAACCATTGCTGAAATGATTGGCTATATTCATGGTTTGAACTTATGTTGGTCAAGAAATTTTAGAAAAAATTATTTTGTTTCCTCATTGTATAGAAGCAATTAATGCAGCCGTTAAATGTTATGATATGAACCAGTCGTTTTAGTACATTATTAACCATACCTATAAGGAAACCATAACAATGGCAGATCATCAATTGGTAAAATAAACGCTAATGGTTTATATGTAAACTTTTGCAT
>JANTPZ010110059.1:0-12445 GCA_025593235.1 Vachellia pachyceras | reverse complement strand
TAGATATAACTAATATCCAAACACCACAGATAAAATCACTAGCTAATCCCAAATTTTTAATTCTCAATTAAGATAGCACATCTTACAACTAACGCGAAGTGTCTGCATCATAATAATTTAAAACAATCTTTCATGCTGATAGTTTTTTCAAAAGCTTTGTTGAAGCAATTCACTTTTGTGCTTTGTTCATCTTGATGAAAAAAATCATGTGCCCTTGAAATGAGTATTGAAGTTGGTAAACTTTGAGCTCGTTGCTGAGCAGATTGGTGTTTATTCCTATTAGCTTAGGCTTTTAAAATAATCCATGACAAATGCTTGGGCTGGATGTTGAGTTGATTGATGACCTCTTTAGCTGAGGGAATGATGATAGTTCTATATATAGATTTGTTCAAGTCAAACTCCTGGGAATTGTGTTTTTTTTCCGACTTTTATTTCTCTTTTTGGGGAGTGTCTTTCTGGAAATTGCTATCCCTGAAGGGCCTGCTGTGCTATGCATTGTTCGTGGTTTGCTTTGGATACTACCATCAGAATTTGAAGTTTATTCTCAATGTTTATTGACACCCTTAATTTAATTGTTTTCAGCTGGAGGCTTTGATCTGTAATGATTCTGGAGAAGCTGAAATCCAGGTATATTTTTAAATTGTTTAATCTCTGCGGTTATGTCAAACATTTCCTTTGCATTTCCTTTTTTCCACACTGATAAAAAATTTCCATTTAAAATTTTCTTTGCTGTATATTGTAACTTTTTTTTTGGCTTGGGTTATGAATGTTTAGGGGGTCATTTCTGAGGTTCCTGAAATTATTCTGAGATGTGTTAGTCGAGATGAGGCAGCCTTAGCTGTGGCTCAAAAGGTGTGCTGTCTTCTGCTGGGAGTATTATTTTTCTTGAACTTTATTTATTGTTTGCTTGTTTATTGGTAGTTTCACTGCTTTAGTCCTCTCATCTGCCTTGTGTATGTTATCTTTCTTTAAGGAGAATGACCAGACGTTATTTCTAACAGGTTTTCAAAGGTTTATATGATAATGCATCAAACAACATTCACGTAGGTGCTCATCTTGCAATTCTGACTGTGATTCGTGATGTTTGCAAGCTTGCTGTGAAGGAGCTTACTAGCTGGGTATGATTCCCCCCTTTTAAAATTGTTATTTCTTTAAGATTTTGGTTATGTTGAGGGTTTGAATTTTGGATACCATCCATACCTTCTACCCTTACCCACATGAGCTTATTGGGCACGACGTTTATTCTGTCTAGCATGGTTTCATTCAGAGTTCCTAAGGAAAGAAAATAATGTTAATTTTAGTTAAAGAAATGAAATGATGAAAGGATTCCATATATTCATAAATATTTGTTGGATTCACATTTATTCTCTATTACTCATGGTTTATTCTATCTATTTTTTCTTGGAAATAAAGCTTGATGTCTGACTGGTATAAAACTGTCTTTTCCTCTTCTATGTGCTTTTTCGTTCTTTAAGCAGACACTTGTGATAAGAGATGCCTCTTGATTTATTTTTGTGGCAGTGTTTTAAAAACCTGTTGTTTTTGCTTTACCCGTAATGTGTTATCGTGTAATTTGCTGCAGGTGATTTATTCCGAAGAAGAAAGGAAATTTAATAAAGATATTACCATTGGTCTTATTCATAGCGAACTGCTAAACCTTGCTGAATACAATGTTCATATGGCAAAACTGATTGATGGGGGCAGGAACAGTATGTTGATTCACTGTATCTTTTAGTAAATGTGTTATTTAATGAAACTGATGCATTGGATGATGTGCAGAGGCTGCAATGGAGTTTTCTATCTCTCTTCTTCAAACCTTGGTCATTGAGGAGCCCAAAGTTATCTCAGAATTTCACAATCTTGTTGATGCTTTGGCAAAGGTTTGTATTTGTTTTGTGTCTGTTCCCAAATTGTTTAGTGCCCGAGTCCTATGCCATTTCATATTTTGCAGCTTTCTACAAAGCCTGGATCGCCTGAATCATTACAGCAGCTGGTGGAGATGATTAAGAATCCAGCTGCTAATGCTGCTTCATTATCTGCCATTGGTACTGGGAAAGAAGATAAGAATAAACAATTAAGAGACAAAAAGGTTTGAGGAAACACATAATTTAACAGTCACTGTTGTCTTGCTGATAGGAAAATATTTTGCTTCTAACTGTCCTGAATCATTGTTTTTTCATACTATTCCCCTGGGAACAACAGAGTCCTGGTCCACTTGCTAGCAGGGAGGAATTTAATAGTGTTGAATCTGTTGAATCAGATTCTGCTGGATTCCGTGAGTTCCGTGAGCAGGTATGATGTCTTACAAATTGCGAGATTGCATTATATGTTGCTTGCCTACACGGTTCAGATCAGGTTCTTGTTTTGTTAAACATTTTATGTTACTAAAAAAAAATCATACATTTTGCTTATGGAGCTTTTAAGATAAGATAAATCTAGCTTCTGAAAAAGCAGCTAATTGATTTTCAGACTTCTCACGGTTGAAATTCTAGTAAAAGCTTTTTTTGAATTTATCTAAAAGTTGCAATGTTTGACTTTTTCTGGGGAAAGTCCTTTAGTTGATATGAAGTTATTTAAAATAGATATGGTGAATAAAATGATGCCTAAAAAGTGTTTATTCACTTGAATAAAGGTTACATTTATAGGCATTTAATCTTAGGTTTCCTGATAGAACAAGAATTTCATAGATATTAGCCATAATCAAAATCAAAAGTTAAAATAAAAGATATAATTTAATCAATATAAGATATAATCTACCCATGTTAAAGATATAACCTAATCTATATCTATCTACTATTAATCCCTAGATATTAAATCTGAAATATTAATAGAATTAGAAAGTAGAAACTAATATTATTAAATCTAATAAGCACTTGATCAGGCTTGGCCCTTGGCCCATAACTATCACGTCAACTAATGGGATCCCTTGTTGTTGCCTTTGTTGATAGCTTCTTTTATACATGTTTATACGTAGTTGCTTGAACGAAGTGAAACCACTTCAAGCTATGTCCCTTCTTAATCTGGTTTCGGCTCCCTGAAGCTCAACCGTCTTGAACTTCTAACGTATCTGCTAAAGCTTTAACTGGTTGTATGACATTAGAAGTTTAATCATAGGTTTATCTTTAGGGAGTAGGATAGTAAAAAAGATGTTGAAAAGTGATTTTTTTGTTGATTCCAACAAGATGCATTGCTTTGAATGTTGACAGACTGATGGGTTATTATGCAAGAGATTTTTCATTTTTGAACTCTAATGAACAGAAGTATGATGAACGCCTCTTAATTGTTTTATCATGGAGATATCTGTGCATTGTTTCTTTTGTGTAGTTGTATTAGTGGACTGAAATGTATCTTAGTTTATTATTATTCAGGGGTCTCAATTAGGTAGTTAGCATCTATTTCCTAACTGTTATATAGAAAATAGGAGCTGCTTCAAGTTAGCTTAGAGTTTCAGTTCTGAGCAAACCTCATCAAAATCATATTCCTGTTCTTCTCCTAAGGTTTACAGGGTAGCCTTAATTTTGTATTAGTTAGTAAATGATATTTTAAAAAGTATATTCTATTTTTTGTTGATGGTGAATTTCATCTTTAGTACGCTGCACTGAATTGTGATTTGGTGGGACAAGCGATGAATTTGAGATCCTATTCATAGATATACACATGCTTTTACAGTATTTTGATAGTGCTGACTTCTTGTCAAATTCATTGCAGGTATCCATGCTGTTTGCGGAATGGTACAGGATATGTGACCTTCCTGGTGCAAATGATGCTGCTGCTGCCCAATTCATCTTACAATTACATCAGAATGGTCTACTCGAGGGCGATGATATAACTGATCGGTTTTTCAGGCTTTTGATGGTAGCACCTCATTCTTCATGCAATCAACATCCCTAGTAAACGAGGGTTATAATTATTAAACTCTTTTTTTTCCAACTCTCAGGAACTAGCTGTTACACATTGCCTATCTTCTGAGGTGATTAATTCAGGGGCACTGCAATCCCCTCAACAAATGCACACAATGTCATTTCTTGCAATTGATATTTTTGCCAAGCTTGTCTATACAATATTAAAGGTGAAAACTATGTCTCCTTTTCTTTTCTTGTTAAAAGGGTTATAATAAGCTATTGAGTAATTTGACTTTTGTATGAATCAGGGATCGAGCAAACCCTTTCTTTTTTCCAAGGTTTGTAACATAAAAATTTTCATCTAATCATTCATCCTCATTCATAATAAATTTTTTAAAAGGTGGTTTCTTAACGTTCCATGGTCTGTTTCAGATTCTGGCAGTGACTGTTAGGTTCATTCGAAAAGATGCGGAGGACAAGAAGGCATCTTTCAATCCTAGGCCATTTTTTAGATTGTTCATTAATTGGCTTCATGACCTGGGTTCACTCGAGCCTATTACTGATGGTGCAAACCTTCAGGTAGTTGTCACATTTTCCCTTGTGGATTTGTCTATTACTTTTGGCAAAATCTATGGCCTTTGGTATGTGGGGGTGGGATTGGAGGATTTGGATAGGTCTTCACTGCAGCACACAACACCTACAAATCTGAGCTTTGTATCCTCCGTGACTATCATCATTGAGTCGGGGTTTTGTGGTGTGCAATTTCCAAATATGGTTGCTGCTTCCTGGTTCTCCTTCATTGTGTTCTGAATCTGGGTATTTCTTCACATGACTAGAAGTTTAGGTTCTGGGAAATTTTGTGATAAGGGATTTTGGAAGTGGGCACGATGGGTAAGGATGATGCTCAAAAAATGTTCTGGGAGTTGGCATCTTGCTCCATTGCACACAATCCAAATGATGAGTAAAAGGACTTCATGGATCTGGATGGGAGTGATGAAATTAGTTAGGGCAACGGTATTGGCCTCTTCTCATTTTTGGCTAATAATAAAATAAAGTAAATAAAACCATTTCCTTCCTTCACATATTACTCTATGAAACGTAATTGTTAGATTATAGAATCTGAAAAAACTTGATTATGATGTACCCACGAAGGGTATTTATACATTAGAGATATTCAGAATCTTAACCGTATCCCTAATAATGTGGATCTAACTAAATTCCTAATGTATCTCAACATTCTCCCTCAAGTTGGAGCATAGATATTAATTAAGCCCAATTTGTTACAAAGGGAGTCGACCCGTATCCCAATTAAGCCCTTAGAAGATCACCCAATTGATCACTAGATCGCACGTCCTGTGAAAATGAAGTTTTCCTTGATCTTGTCTCGAACAAAGTGACAGTCTATCTTGATGTGTTTCATTCGTTTATGAAACATAGAATTGGAGGCTATGTGTAAAGCATCTTTATTATCACACTACAACTTTGCCAGCAATGATGCAGTAAAGCCGACCTCCTTCATTAGCTAATAAATCCATACAATCTCTTGAGATGATTGTGCCATAACTCGGTACTCAGCTTCTGCACTCGATTGTGACACATCTTGCTTCTTCCTCTTCTAAGAGACTAGATTCCCACCCAAAAAAACACTATCCTGTAGCAGATCTTTTGACCCACCGTAATCAGCATCACAAAAGCATTCAATTTTAGTATGGCCATGATTCTTATACAGTATACCTTGACCAGACGCCCTTTTTAGATAGTGCAAAACATGCTCGAAGGCTTCCCACTGGGCTACATTTGGCGTTGTCAAGAATTGGCTAAGGACATTAACCACGAAGGTGATATTAGGACGAGTGACTGTAAGATAGTTTAACTTGCCAACCAATCTCTGATACCTTTTAGGATTTTTTTCACATGGTTTAATCTTCTCAGGATTAAGTTTCTTTCTCATATCTTCTGGTAGTTCTTCAAATGGCACTATGCTATCAACATCAAGAAATGGGTTTGGAATCATAGGGACATTGCTTGGTGTTGCTCCTAGTTTTCTTGTTTCTTCCAACAAATCAAGAACATATTTCCTCTGTATCAAGAGAATCCTTTTCTTCTCATAACCTCTATTCCCAGAAAATACTTCAAGGGGCCCAAATCTTGTCTTTAAATGAGAGTTGAGGAACATCTTGAGTAACGACATTCATTTGAAACATGAGAGCCCGAGCAACTTCTAATTAGTTTGGTTCTTTCTTTCAGCAACACCATTTTGAGCAAGTGTATTGGCATGAGACGATTGATGAAGAATGCCGTATTGAAGCGTGTAGTTTTGAAATTGTATCGAGAAGTATTCCTTGGCATTATCACTACGCAGGTTTAAATAGAGACAGCGAACTGAGTTTTAATTTAGCACAAAAATTGCAAAAATGAGAAAATAGCTCAGAACTCTATTTCATTAAGTAAGCCAAGTTGTTTGAGAGAAATCATCTACAAAGGTAACAAAAAAACTTAAAACCCGTTTTAGACTCTATAGGACAAGGACCCCAAACATCATAATGAACTAACTCAAAGGGGGAAGTAGCTTGTTTATTGACTCTAGACACCAAATGGACACGATGTTTGGCAAACTAACATGAATCACAATCTAATGATGATAAATGACAAAACAGAGGATAAATCTTCTTTAAGGACACCAAAGATAAATGACCTAAATGAAAGTGAACTTCAAAAGGAGATGCACCACCAAAACAAGCTAGTGAATAAGGCACCTGATCATCAAGGAAGTAATGTCCTCCAAAGTCCAAACTGATAACCCTTAACAATAATCTGTTTCGTCATGAGATCTTGTATCAAACAATGGTCAGGAAAGAGTGAGATAAAACAGTTTAATTGTCGAGTAAGTTTACTGGGGGAAAGGAGATTAAAGGCAAGGTCAAGGACATTCAAAATAGAGGTTAAGTGGATAGATGAAGTGGGTTGAGCAGTTCCATATCCAAGAATACGAACCATCAGTATTAGGTATGGAAGAGGGCTTGGCATATTGCTTAAATGACGAGAAGAGATGATGATTACTTGTCATGTGATCAATGGCACCAGAATCGATGATCCACTTTGAGGAAGAAGTAGCAAGGTAAGAATCAACTCTACTTGTAGCAGGAGCACTATGAGCGGAGGCAATATCATCAGGAGTCATAGCCATATGAGCAGAACTAGTCCGAGGCTGTTTACTCTATAACTTGTGACAATAACGTTTCGTGTGACCTGGTTCCTTACAATAGAAGCAGACAAATGCCACTAGAGAGCTGGTTGGTAGTCCTTGGTCGAGTTTCCCTTGGGTTTTTGTGAGCAGGTTCCCCACTACCACCAACTGAAGTGCTAGCATTTGGATTAGGAGCCGGTTGAGACAAACTGTCAGCACGCAGCACACGAGAGTAGACATCTTGAAGAGTCAAAAGTTCAGAACTAGACAAGATTTGAGAGCGAACTATCTCAAATCTAGGATGAAGAGTAGTAAGAAAGCTCATAATAGCTTGTTTCTCCATATTATCCATTTGTGTCGAAAGATTAGCATCAACGGGCATCAACATCTTCAATTCCTCATAAATACGCTTAAAATCCATAGAGAAGTTTTGCGAAGGCTGGTCTCCTTGTTCAGCACAATAAAAACCTTTGCAGACCCCATGAATACTAGTGATATTCCTTTTACCCGAGTACATAAATTCCAAATAATCCATAATATCTTTAACAGTGTTGCAGTGGCTAATAGAGGGAATTATATTACTTTCAATGGAATTCTTGATTTGTAAGAACAAGTGAGCATCTGCCCTAGCCCAAGCTAACTTAGATTCATTTGTTGGAGGTGCTTTAGATAAATGACCCTCCTTTGCAATACTCAGCAAGTACATACGAATGGTTTTGCTCGAGTCTAGATAATTAGTCCAATTCAACTTGTGATCAGTAATCCTGGTCATAACCGGAATGACGTCAAGGGTGCCACTAGCTTTAGACTCGGCCATGAGAAGAAGAAATCAAATCACCATAAGAACCAACAATAATGAAACAAGAACCAATCAACAATTTAGAGTAAACGTGGTCACAATAAGAACTAACAACAGCAAAACAGCTGTAAACTACCAAATACCACACACAAATAGCCCAAGAACCAACAAATCAGAAGCAACCAGCGTCCAAAACGAAGCCAGAGAATGCTTAACAAAAGAAACTGACGAAGCCTAGTCACCAAATGTCACCGTCCAACCATGAAACCAGCCTAGTCACACTGGAAAAGATAGTTGACATTGAGAAAAGAAGAATCAACCATAAAGAAGCCTCCACGAGCTGTCATGCGCTGTCGAAAGCGTGCTGATATGCGTGGCGTGTGAGATCCACGCGACGCCAGAACTTGATCGGACCATCGAGGTTAGGCTGATCTGACAGCAAGGAACCCCCTAGGTGGTGCGTGCAGGCTAAATCATAGGGCAGGATGCTGTTTGGCACACGGTATGAACAGTAACAGCAGGAGAGAGAAAATTAACAAAACATAGGCTCTGATAACATGTTAGATTATAGAAGGAATATGAAAAAACTGTTATTGATGTACCCACGAAGGGTATTTATACATTAGAGATATATTCAAAATCTTAACTGTATCCCTAATAATGTGGATCTAACTAAATCCCTAATATATCTCGACTGTAATTATAAAACATCATTCCTACGCATTCCCACTACCATCCCAATCCCATTCCCTATCAAAATTTAGGCTTACATACCAAACAGGGCCTGTGTAGTGAATAGGAACGTCATATATATGATTTATCTTTTGAATATGAGCCTATTATATTTTAGATAATTATGTAAATAAAGTGCATTCATTAATCCAAAATTTCTTGTTACACCATGCTTCTTCATTGAAAGAATTTCAATACAATCATGCATTTTTTACTAATGTTTTCTATACTGCAGATTTTGACTGCTTTTGCCAACGCATTTCATGCTTTGCAGCCCCTCAACGTTCCTGGATTCAGGTTTGACTTAGAATATGTGAATTATACGTTGGCTGTTGTACTTTTTTGTTCTGAAAAATGTTTTAATGATGGAATATTATTTGCCTGCATGGTTACATTTGTTTCTTCATTATGTTTGTATGTTCTGATTTTCTCACTGAGTTGTCATTTGTGCGTGTTTGTGAATTCGTTGGGAGAATGATATTACGCAAGTCGAGGCAAGTATGTGAGAGGAGTTGTCTCGACTTGTGTGCAACGTGATTCTAACGTGTTTCCCAATCAAGCACATTAACAACATTTGGAGAGGTAGGGGGCTCCTGATCTCATGTTGGCATGCGAGTGTACTTGCTTTATGATCAGTGTGTTAGTGCACGGTGGTGATTCGTGCACAGGGGTTATTCTTGAGCTGTCTTCCTGGGTTGGGCCAGAAGATGATGTCTACTGAAGTTCCTGATAATTTGGTCTGATTTGAAGGCAAAGGATGATGGCTTAGGGAATAGGGATGGTTAATGAGGAACAAAGCACCAGATTTTGTACATAACAGAGGCAATTGAAGGCCTCTGAATATGAATGAGAGATGCAGAAGTTGGATGATCTTTTATGTTTCTTTAATATCATGTGGAAAGATGACAAAGCAAAGGCTGGGAGAAATATTTATTGAATGAAGTTCTAATTCCTTCACAAATGAGGAGACTCAATAGGCCTGAGGCTTCGGAGAATTTACATTAACATATTGTCCCTAGGAGTTAACGTATATAGAATAGATCCACAAATAGAAAAATACTCAGCAGCTCCCAGTAACCAACCATATGCATATTTTTTTTCTCTGTATTATAGCTTGTCTCCTCTCCCTTGTTTTTCAGAATCGCTAATATTTGCTTATTTTGCTAATACTGGTTTTTTATCTTTCGTTTGGAACAAACGCTCATTTTTTTTTGAAGTAACAATTTATATTTTATTCTTTTTACAACTTTCTCAGTATATATTGTGATGGTATATTTCTGATATAGCGTTTTTTAAACATTTTTACAGTTTTGTATGGCTTGAGTTGATAAGTCATAGGAGTTTCTTACCTAAGATGTTGACTGGTAATGGTCAGAAAGGTTGGCCTTACATTCAAAGGTTGCTTGTAGATTTGTTCCAATTCATGGAGCCCTTTTTGAGGCATGCTGAACTTGGAGTACCGGTTTGTAACTGCACCCTTCTCTTATTCATTTGCTCTCTATATGGTGAAAGTGTGTGATAACGAGTCTTATGTGTATAACTCTATATTTTCCGTCTTCTCTTTTCTTTGTGATCATCAGGTTCATTTTCTCTATAAAGGCACACTTAGGGTGCTCCTGGTGCTACTTCATGACTTTCCTGAGTTCTTGTGTGATTATCATTTTACCTTCTGTGACGTTATTCCTCCTAGCTGCATACAAATGCGAAATATTATTCTAAGTGCATTTCCTCGTAGTATGAGGCTACCGGATCCATCCACACCTAATTTGAAGGTCGTTGGACACTTATTTTGTCTACTTTTCCTTTTTTTTTTTTTTGTCACAGTATTGAGCATGGGTGTGACATAGCTACCTTTTTGCTTTCCTTTGCAGATTGATTTGCTTCAAGAAATAACTTTATCCCCTCGAATCTTTTCGGAGGTTGATGCGGCACTTAAGGCTAAGCAGATGAAGGCTGATGTAGATGAATATTTGAAGGTAATATCCCATCTTGTGATTTTATTGTATGAATTGGATGATGATATTGACATTTAGGTTTGCTCCCATTGAGATATTTATGGGATAATCTGTCCCTACGCCTTCCCTGAGTGTTCTAAAATTTTTAATTTTCTATATTCTTGGCTCTCTTTTCTCCGAACTGATTCATACTTAATTGGTCAAATGTCTGCAGACAAAGCAGCCGGGTGCTCAATTTTTGTCTGAACTAAAGCAGAAGGTGCTCCTCTCACCTAATGAAGCCGCCTCTGCTGGTACCCGTTACAATGTTCCGTTGATAAACTCACTTGTGCTGTATGTTGGAATGCAGGTATGTTGTTTTTTAAAATATAAACTCTCCTGTTGATTTTCATTTTGTTTTAGATGCATTAGGATGCTTTTTAACTTGTAAACTGCCATATACTGCATCATTCGTACCACCTGCTCCAGCCCTAAGTGGTACATATATTTTGATTTTCTAATGTAAGTGAGTTGTGGCCTTGAGGGAAGCTGCTTGTTTCAAGTTCTGGGGATCTTGTGAATCCCTGTTTATCTATCCCATGCCTTAATTAAATGCTTATATCTTCGTTTCCTTTGGGCTATTATCTTGCAGGCCATCCAGCAATTGCAGGGACGAACTCCCCAATCAGCTGCAGGGGCGTTTCCTTTGTCTGTATTTTCTGTCGGTGCTGCGTTGGATATTTACAAGGCTCTAATTGTGGACCTGGACACTGAGGGGCGCTACCTTTTCCTGAATGCTATTGCGAATCAATTACGTTACCCGAATACTCATACGCACTACTTTTCATTCATCCTTCTGTACTTATTTGCTGAATCAAACCAGGTAAACATATATGTCTGACACCTTTCTTTTATGTTAAATTTAATCGAGTACATAGTTTGGACAAAATGCTCGTGTTATAGGTGCTGTTGTCAGTTGTCATATTTCTAGTCTTAGACTTTGACTTTGCTAGTGATTCAGATGGTTGTGCTGTTGTCAGTTGTCATACCCCTGTTCCTGTATTTATCTGCCTTAGGGGAGGGCCAAACACCACTTTTGGCCCCTTTGATTTTAAAATTACTGACATTCATGTTTCCGGAGCCATTCCAATGTGCCTTATCTGTCAAAATTTCTGGGTTATGAAAATATTCTTGTCATTGTTCTCTTTACACATGCGACGGCAACATCTCAACAGGAGGGTTCGGTCAACTTTCTTATGAAATGTTAAACACATCGTTTTTTTTTTGGTGAAATGTTAAACATATCTTAATCGTACAGATATTTGCCCAAATCTGGTAGCTCCGGTTTTCCGTTTCTTTTGTACCCTTGAAAAGCTCTTTGGTATGGTATTAGCTAGTAATGTTTGTGAAATGTGTTCATATGCCAAATGCATGTTTTAGTCAACTGAATATTTTTTTTGTTTTGACGTGGCAGGAAATTATTCAAGAACAAATTACTAGAGTCTTGTTAGAACGCCTAATTGTTAATCGACCCCATCCATGGGGCCTGCTCATCACTTTCATTGAGCTGATCAAGGTATTCTATCCTTCTCTCTGTTACGCGCGCGCGCGCGCTCGCGTTCATATGGTATATACTCATTCTATTACGATGGTTTCAAGATTTTAATTTGCACTTGCTTTTTTTTTTGTCATTTCCAGAACCTAAGATATAACTTCTGGAATCGATCCTTCATAAGATGTGCCCCAGAAATCGAAAAGCTTTTCGAATCAGTTTCAAGGTCTTGTGGTGGTCCTAAACCAGTTGATGGTATTATCTCAGGCTGGGTTTCTGACAGTTCACACTGAAAACAAAAACAACTGCAGGTTCTGTAAATTTTAATCTCTTGGGATTTTTGCTATTATTTCACATTCATATTTATCCTTATATCTCGGTTTGTACAACTTTGTAAAC